>MVGU01001525.1:47500-88520 GCA_002005505.1 Botryococcus braunii | reverse complement strand
AAAAAAAACAGGCTCTCTGGCTATCTTACCAGACCAGCCTGCTGGGCCTTTCATGGTCGTGTACCCACCTGCACTGTCAGTGAGGAATGATGCTCCATCCTGAATGGCTCCTGTGACAGAAATCAGATTAGTGTGTGCATTGGGCACACACTGCACATTATGCAGCCAAAAACACCTCTTGTCTGGCATTGACCAGACACACAGACCCAGTTGGCAACTATCCCTCCTTTGGCATCAGAAGTGGCCAAATGAAGAGGGAGGGGTTGAGCATGCATGACTGGGTTGTGTAGTAAAGACAGATCATTTACAAGGTGCACCGATGCACCACTATCTATCAGCCACGAGGTACTGCAAGCCCCATGAGATGTAGGGGTAAGCACATTTAACGAAACGAACATAGGCTCACCAGCACCTGGAGGAGGTGGTGGTGGGAGATGCCAGCCTGGGAAGAAGGGGAAGATAGTGGACACAGATCCAGGAGGATGTGAGGTTGACACGGAGGGCCTCCTCTGGACTGGCCAGCATCCCACCAGCTGGCTTGTTGTGAGGAGCTCCAGTGCCCCACCACGCAGCTGGGCCGCACTTGCAGCTTGCATTGTGCCACGTAGAGCTTGCAGCCTCTTCAGTTCCAGGCAATCCTCCAGAAATGTCCCGTCCCGTTGCAGAAGCGACACGCCAGTTCCTCCTTTGGCCTCCTGCCACGTCCAGACCCTCGCCCCCTGCCTCCAGCGTTGTGAGCAGAAGGGCCATAGGGGGCCTGACCATCAGCAGGTGCTCCAGCTCCCACTCCTGGTGCTGCTCCAGCGCCCGGTCAGCTCCAGCGCCTTGGGGAGGCCCAGGGATTCCACCCTGAGCTGGCACGGCTGCTGCTGCTGCTGCCATAACTGCTGCAGCTGATGCTGTGACTTGCACTGACTCTGCCAGCGGGATATCCTGGTACTCCAAGTTCTCAATGGCAGTGAGGATCGTCTCCAGCATGTTGTAGGGGTCTGACTTGGCGGAGGTAATTGCCCAAGCGTCGTTCTGCAAGACTGCAGGTAGTCCCTTATACATATACCTGCAGATCTGGCGGTCGCTCAGCTGATGGTTATTGGCCTCCAGGGAGGCGGCAATACTGATGACTCGGTGGCACCATTCTTGCACTGTCTCTCCCTTTACCATGCCTTGTTTGAGCCCCTTGATCCACTTCTCGTTGATTTCCCTGTCCTTCCCTCCAGTGCAGCGGTCTGCCATCCACTGAATGAAGTCAAAAGCGCTCCCCCGCTGTTTGACTTCGTCGTGCCACATGGACGGGACAGACTGCAAAATGAAATGTTTTACTGCTGCGTTCTCTGCGGTCTTAGGCATAGCTGTCTCCAACGCTCCCATTGCTCCTTTTTGCATTGCGCAAGACTCCAGCTCTTCACGCCAGGCACTGAAATTAGTGCGATCAGCCTTCAGCTGTGTAGACATCTTGGGATTGGAGGAGTTCATCGTGTATGCATACGAGCTGGCTGCAGTGCCTCCAGTGGTCTGTCCTGACTGTCCAGCTCCTGAGGAGGCCGTGCTGCCTCCTGTTGGTGTTGCCATAGTCTCTGTACTGCTGGGATTACTTTCAGAAACCTTGATTTGGGAACGAGTTTGAGGTCTGGTCATACACTTCACTTGCTCTCACAGCGTTCAGCCTGACACAGCTGGTTTAAGTATACCCTTCCGGCGTGCACCACAGCACTTTCAAGTATTCCACCCTTTCGAGGTCTAGCATGTACCCTTAACATGCAAGATATGCAAAATATTCTTCAGCAATTCAATTGCTTGACCACCCGGACCTACTGACGGTCTCACGACAACGACGACGGGTGATAATCTCAGGTCACTTCACGGAGAAAAAAACTTCCCAAGATATTGAAGACTCTGTCCGTAGGCCTTCTGAGTGAATATCCAGTTGTTCCTTTTTTACTTCTTCTTGCCGTCAGGCGAGTCCGTGGAAAACCCAGTACAGATGCATCCGATGATGCCATGCACTCCTGTCTGCCCTTGGCTCAGCTGGAAGAGTGGTGGGCCCATAACCTGTAAAAGGTTATGGGCAGTGGCGTATCCTGTAAGCAAGCAGACAGGTCGTAAGTTCGTGCCTCTCCAGCTACAGTCCTTGACGACTGTCTGCTCTTTTAGACACATGCAACTGCATGAACAAGACTGGCATCCTTATGTGCCCAGTATCTTTCCAAACCAGTTCCGTTACATGTTGATCTGTCAATGAGCATCTACACACGGATAAGCTCCTGACGGCTGAAAGCAAGTACCTTCCTATACTCAATCAAGACTCCGTCCCTTAGCTGTTTGGGAGACTTGATTGTCCACTAAGATGGTTCACTTACAAACAAGCAATCAAACATGAACACATTACCAATACACATCCTGCGTCACCGCACCTGTAAGCAAGCAGACAGGTCGTAAGTTCGTGCCTCTCCAGCTACAGTCCTTGACGACTGTCTGCTCTTTTAGACACATGCAACTGCATGAACAAGACTGGCATCCTTATGTGCCCAGTATCTTTCCAAACCAGTTGCTCGACTATGCGGTGATCGCAGCTTTAATAGTCCTTTCACGCTAACGCGTAATCTAAATCAGATTGTACCTTATGTTCGAAATAGACCTCATCCGAACGTGTCTTGAGGTACCTTATGTGGATAGTGGACCCGTATCCTAATAATGTACATTTGAAGATCACCTAAAGCACAAGGCATTCTATAATGTATGTTCACAACTCAACACTTCCCCTTGCCTGCATGCTTTATGTGTATCTTCTCAAACCTAGTGAATCACGATGACCAACAAACACGGGCTTAGCAAGTGGCTTGGTCATAATGTCAGCCACATTGATCCCAGTGACCAGGTCTTCGTTGTCCAACCTTGTCATACTCTTAACCCCAGGATGCCCCAACCTTGCATGCCACAGTAGTCGATCTGTACACACGTGCCCTTTCCTGGCATGATACGAGGCCACATGAGGACTGGACTGTGGCTGCGCATCATGCTGGCTCTTGACGGGACACACCCATTCTAAAAAAAACAGCCCTCGCTCTCTGGCTATCTTACCAGACCAGCCTGCTGGGCCTTTCATGGTCGTGTACCCACCTGCACTGTCAGTGAGGAATGATGCTCCATCCTGAATGGCTCCTGTGACAGAAATCAAATTAGTGTGTGCAGTGGGCACACACTGCACATTATGCAGCCAAAACACCTCTTGTCTGGCATTGACCAGACACACAAACCCAGTTGCAACTATCCCTCCTTTGGCATCAGAAGTGGCCAAATGAAGAGGGAGGGGTTGAGCATGCATGACTGGGTTGTGTAGTAAAGACAGATCATTTACAAGGTGCACCGATGCACCACTATCTATCAGCCACGAGGTACTGCAAGCCCCATGAGATGTAGGGGTAAGCACATTCAACGAAACGAACATAGGCTCACCAGCACCTGGAGGAGGTGGTGGTGGGAGATGCCAGCCTGGGAAGAAGGGGAAGATAGTGGACACAGATCCAGGAGGATGTGAGGTTGACACGGGAGGGCCTCCTCTGGACTGGCCAGCATCCCACCAGCTGGCTTGTTGTTGAGGAGCTCCAGTGCCCCACCACGCAGCTGGGCCCGCACTTGCAGCTTGCATTGTGCCACGTAGAGCTTGCAGCCTCTTCAGTTCCAGGCAATCCCTCCAGAAATGTCCCGTCCCGTTGCAGAAGCGACACGCCAGTTCCTCCTTTGGCCTCCTGCCACGTCCAGACCCTCGCCCCCTGCCTCCAGCGTTGTGAGCAGAAGGGCCATAGGGGGCCTGACCATCAGCAGGTGCTCCAGCTCCCACTCCTGGTGCTGCTCCAGCGCCCGGTGCAGCTCCAGCGCCTTGGGGAGGCCCAGGGATTCCACCCTGAGCTGGCACGGCTGCTGCTGCTGCTGCCATAACTGCTGCAGCTGATGCTGTGACTTGCACTGACTCTGCCAGCGGGATATCCTGGTACTCCAAGTTCTCAATGGCAGTGAGGATCGTCTCCAGCATGTTGTAGGGGTCTGACTTGGCGGAGGTAATTGCCCAAGCGTCGTTCTGCAAGACTGCAGGTAGTCCCTTATACATATACCTGCAGATCTGGCGGTCGCTCAGCTGATGGTTATTGGCCTCCAGGGAGGCGGCAATACTGATGACTCGGTGGCACCATTCTTGCACTGTCTCTCCCTTTACCATGCCTTGTTTGAGCCCCTTGATCCACTTCTCGTTGATTTCCCTGTCCTTCCCTCCAGTGCAGCGGTCTGCCATCCACTGAATGAAGTCAAAAGCGCTCCCCCGCTGTTTGACTTCGTCGTGCCACATGGACGGGACAGACTGCAAAATGAAATGTTTTACTGCTGCGTTCTCTGCGGTCTTAGGCATAGCTGTCTCCAACGCTCCCATTGCTCCTTTTGCATTGCGCAAGACTCCAGCTCTTCACGCCAGGCACTGAAATTAGTGCGATCAGCCTTCAGCTGTGTAGACATCTTGGGATTGGAGGAGTTCATCGTGTATGCATACGAGCTGGCTGCAGTGCCTCCAGTGGTCTGTCCTGACTGTCCAGCTCCTGAGGAGGCCGTGCTGCCTCCTGCTGGTGTTGCCATAGTCTCTGTACTGCTGGGATTACTTTCAGAAACCTTGATTTGGGAACGAGTTTAAGGTCTGGTCATACACTTCACTTGCTCTCACAGCGTTCAGCCTGACACAGCTGGTTTAAGTATACCCTTCCGGCGTGCACCACAGCACTTTCAAGTATTCCACCCTTTCGAGGTCTAGCATGTACCCTTAATATGCAAGATATGCAAAATATTCTTCAGCAATTCAATTGCTTGACCACCCGGACCTACTGACGGTCTCACGACAACGACGACGGGTGATAATCTCAGGTCACTTCACGGAAAAAAAAAAAACTTCCCAAGATATTGAAGACTCTGTCCGTAGGCCTTCTGAGTGAATATCCAGTTGTTCCTTTTTTACTTCTTCTTGCCGTCAGGCGAGTCCGTGGAAAACCCAGTACAGATGCATCCGATGATGCCATGCACTCCTGTCTGCCCTTGGCTCAGCTGGAAGGGCGTGGGCCCATAACCTGTAAAAGGTTATGGGCAGTGGCGTATCCTGTAAGCAAGCAGACAGGTCGTAAGTTCGTGCCTCTCCAGCTACAGTCCTTGACGACTGTCTGCTCTTTTAGACACATGCAACTGCATGAACAAGACTGGCATCCTTATGTGCCCAGTATCTTTCCAAACCAGTTCCGTTACATGTTGATCTGTCAATGAGCATCTACACACGGATAAGCTCCTGACGGCTGAAAGCAAGTACCTTCCTATACTCAATCAAGACTCCGTCCCTTAGCTGTTTGGGAGACTTGATTGTCCACTAAGATGGTTCACTTACAAACAAGCAATCAAACATGAACACATTACCAATACACATCCTGCGTCACCGCACCTGTAAGCAAGCAGACAGGTCGTAAGTTCGTGCCTCTCCAGCTACAGTCCTTGACGACTGTCTGCTCTTTTAGACACATGCAACTGCATGAACAAGACTGGCATCCTTATGTGCCCAGTATCTTTCCAAACCAGTTGCTCGACTATGCGGTGATCGCAGCTTTAATAGTCCTTTCACGCTAACGCGTAATCTAAATCAGATTGTACCTTATGTTCGAAATAGACCTCATCCGAACGTGTCTTGAGGTACCTTATGTGGATAGTGGACCCGTATCCTAATAATGTACATTTGAAGATCACCTAAAGCACAAGGCATTCTATAATGTATGTTCACAACTCAACACTACCCCTTCTGCAGCCTAGAGGAACTTGCGAAACCTTGTATACATGACTCACACGGGGAGAACACTCTGAGCATGGAGCAAGGACACATTGATCCCAGTGACCAGGTCTTCGTTGTCCAACCTTGTCATACTCTTAACCCCAGGATGCCCCAACCTTGCATGCCACAGTAGTCGATCTGTACACACGTGCCCTTTCCTGGCATGATACGAGGCCACATGAGGACTGGACTGTGGCTGCGCATCATGCTGGCTCTTGACGGGACACACCCATTCTAAAAAAAACAGCCCTCGCTCTCTGGCTATCTTACCAGACCAGCCTGCTGGGCCTTTCATGGTCGTGTACCCACCTGCACTGTCAGTGAGGAATGATGCTCCATCCTGAATGGCTCCTGTGACAGAAATCAATTAGTGTGTGCATTGGGCACACACTGCACATTATGCAGCCAAAACACCTCTTGTCTGGCATTGACCAGACACACAGACCCAGTTGCAACTATCCCTCCTTTGGCATCAGAAGTGGCCAAATGAAGAGGGAGGGGTTGAGCATGCATGACTGGGTTGTGTAGTAAAGACAGATCATTTACAAGGTGCACCGATGCACCACTATCTATCAGCCACGAGGTACTGCAAGCCCCATGAGATGTAGGGGTAAGCACATTTAACGAAACGAACATAGGCTCACCAGCACCTGGAGGAGGTGGTGGTGGGAGATGCCAGCCTGGGAAGAAGGGGAAGATAGTGGACACAGATCCAGGAGGATGTGAGGTTGACACGGGAGGGCCTCCTCTGGACTGGCCAGCATCCCACCAGCTGGCTTGTTGCTGAGGAGCTCCAGTGCCCCACCACGCAGCTGGGCCCGCACTTGCAGCTTGCATTGTGCCACGTAGAGCTTGCAGCCTCTTCAGTTCCAGGCAATCCCTCCAGAAATGTCCCGTCCCGTTGCAGAAGCGACACGCCAGTTCCTCCTTTGGCCTCCTGCCACGTCCAGACCCTCGCCCCCTGCCTCCAGCGTTGTGAGCAGAAGGGCCATAGGGGGCCTGACCATCAGCAGGTGCTCCAGCTCCCACTCCTGGTGCTGCTCCAGCGCCCGGTGCAGCTCCAGCGCCTTGGGGAGGCCCAGGGATTCCACCCTGAGCTGGCACGGCTGCTGCTGCTGCTGCCATAACTGCTGCAGCTGATGCTGTGACTTGCACTGACTCTGCCAGCGGGATATCCTGGTACTCCAAGTTCTCAATGGCAGTGAGGATCGTCTCCAGCATGTTGTAGGGGTCTGACTTGGCGGAGGTAATTGCCCAAGCGTCGTTCTGCAAGACTGCAGGTAGTCCCTTATACATATACCTGCAGATCTGGCGGTCGCTCAGCTGATGGTTATTGGCCTCCAGGGAGGCGGCAATACTGATGACTCGGTGGCACCATTCTTGCACTGTCTCTCCCTTTACCATGCCTTGTTTGAGCCCCTTGATCCACTTCTCGTTGATTTCCCTGTCCTTCCCTCCAGTGCAGCGGTCTGCCATCCACTGAATGAAGTCAAAAGCGCTCCCCCGCTGTTTGACTTCGTCGTGCCACATGGACGGGACAGACTGCAAAATGAAATGTTTTACTGCTGCGTTCTCTGCGGTCTTAGGCATAGCTGTCTCCAACGCTCCCATTGCTCCTTTTGCATTGCGCAAGACTCCAGCTCTTCACGCCAGGCACTGAAATTAGTGCGATCAGCCTTCAGCTGTGTAGACATCTTGGGATTGGAGGAGTTCATCGTGTATGCATACGAGCTGGCTGCAGTGCCTCTAGTGGTCTGTCCTGACTGTCCAGCTCCTGAGGAGGCCGTGCTGCCTCCTGCTGGTGTTGCCATAGTCTCTGTACTGCTGGGATTACTTTCAGAAACCTTGATTTGGGAACGAGTTTAAGGTCTGGTCATACACTTCACTTGCTCTCACAGCGTTCAGCCTGACACAGCTGGTTTAAGTATACCCTTCCGGCGTGCACCACAGCACTTTCAAGTATTCCACCCTTTCGAGGTCTAGCATGTACCCTTAATATGCAAGATATGCAAAATATTCTTCAGCAATTCAATTGCTTGACCACCCGGACCTACTGACGGTCTCACGACAACGACGACGGGTGATAATCTCAGGTCACTTCACGGAAAAAAAAAAAAAAACTTCCCAAGATATTGAAGACTCTGTCCGTAGGCCTTCTGAGTGAATATCCAGTTGTTCCTTTTTTACTTCTTCTTGCCGTCAGGCGAGTCCGTGGAAAACCCAGTACAGATGCATCCGATGATGCCATGCACTCCTGTCTGCCCTTGGCTCAGCTGGAAGGGCGTGGGCCCATAACCTGTAAAAGGTTATGGGCAGTGGCGTATCCTGTAAGCAAGCAGACAGGTCGTAAGTTCGTGCCTCTCCAGCTACAGTCCTTGACGACTGTCTGCTCTTTTAGACACATGCAACTGCATGAACAAGACTGGCATCCTTATGTGCCCAGTATCTTTCCAAACCAGTTCCGTTACATGTTGATCTGTCAATGAGCATCTACACACGGATAAGCTCCTGACGGCTGAAAGCAAGTACCTTCCTATACTCAATCAAGACTCCGTCCCTTAGCTGTTTGGGAGACTTGATTGTCCACTAAGATGGTTCACTTACAAACAAGCAATCAAACATGAACACATTACCAATGCACATCCTGCGTCACCGCACCTGTAAGCAAGCAGACAGGTCGTAAGTTCGTGCCTCTCCAGCTACAGTCCTTGACGACTGTCTGCTCTTTTAGACACATGCAACTGCATGAACAAGACTGGCATCCTTATGTGCCCAGTATCTTTCCAAACCAGTTGCTCGACTATGCGGTGATCGCAGC
This sequence comes from Botryococcus braunii, assembly GCA_002005505.1. NCBI lineage: Eukaryota > Viridiplantae > Chlorophyta > Trebouxiophyceae > Botryococcus > Botryococcus braunii. The sequence goes on along the minus strand of MVGU01001525.1, from coordinate 79,857 downwards.
TTTAATAGTCCTTTCACGCTAACGCGTAATCTAAATCAGATTGTACCTTATGTTCGAAATAGACCTCATCCGAACGTGTCTTGAGGTACCTTATGTGGATAGTGGACCCGTATCCTAATAATGTACATTTGAAGATCACCTAAAGCACAAGGCATTCTATAATGTATGTTCACAACTCAACACTAACACACTCTCTGCAGGCCTAGAGGAAGCTGGAAAGGGGTGCGAGAATGTTTCCCTTGTATACATGACTCACACTGGGGAGAACACTCTGAGCATGGAGCAAGGGACACATTGATCCCAGTGACCAGGTCTTCGTTGTCCAACCTTGTCATACTCTTAACCCCAGGATGCCCCAACCTTGCATGCCACAGTAGTCGATCTGTACACACGTGCCCTTTCCTGGCATGATACGAGGCCACATGAGGACTGGACTGTGGCTGCGCATCATGCTGGCTCTTGACGGGACACACCCATTCTAAAAAAAACAGCCCTCGCTCTCTGGCTATCTTACCAGACCAGCCTGCTGGGCCTTTCATGGTCGTGTACCCACCTGCACTGTCAGTGAGGAATGATGCTCCATCCTGAATGGCTCCTGTGACAGAAATCAATTAGTGTGCATGGGCACACACTGCACATTATGCAGCCAAAACACCTCTTGTCTGGCATTGACCAGACACACAGACCCAGTTGCAACTATCCCTCCTTTGGCATCAGAAGTGGCCAAATGAAGAGGGAGGGGTTGAGCATGCATGACTGGGTTGTGTAGTAAAGACAGATCATTTACAAGGTGCACCGATGCACCACTATCTATCAGCCACGAGGTACTGCAAGCCCCATGAGATGTAGGGGTAAGCACATTTAACGAAACGAACATAGGCTCACCAGCACCTGGAGGAGGTGGTGGTGGGAGATGCCAGCCTGGGAAGAAGGGGAAGATAGTGGACACAGATCCAGGAGGATGTGAGGTTGACACGGGAGGGCCTCCTCTGGACTGGCCAGCATCCCACCAGCTGGCTTGTTGCTGAGGAGCTCCAGTGCCCCACCACGCAGCTGGGCCCGCACTTGCAGCTTGCATTGTGCCACGTAGAGCTTGCAGCCTCTTCAGTTCCAGGCAATCCCTCCAGAAATGTCCCGTCCCGTTGCAGAAGCGACACGCCAGTTCCTCCTTTGGCCTCCTGCCACGTCCAGACCCTCGCCCCCTGCCTCCAGCGTTGTGAGCAGAAGGGCCATAGGGGGCCTGACCATCAGCAGGTGCTCCAGCTCCCACTCCTGGTGCTGCTCCAGCGCCCGGTGCAGCTCCAGCGCCTTGGGGAGGCCCAGGGATTCCACCCTGAGCTGGCACGGCTGCTGCTGCTGCTGCCATAACTGCTGCAGCTGATGCTGTGACTTGCACTGACTCTGCCAGCGGGATATCCTGGTACTCCAAGTTCTCAATGGCAGTGAGGATCGTCTCCAGCATGTTGTAGGGGTCTGACTTGGCGGAGGTAATTGCCCAAGCGTCGTTCTGCAAGACTGCAGGTAGTCCCTTATACATATACCTGCAGATCTGGCGGTCGCTCAGCTGATGGTTATTGGCCTCCAGGGAGGCGGCAATACTGATGACTCGGTGGCACCATTCTTGCACTGTCTCTCCCTTTACCATGCCTTGTTTGAGCCCCTTGATCCACTTCTCGTTGATTTCCCTGTCCTTCCCTCCAGTGCAGCGGTCTGCCATCCACTGAATGAAGTCAAAAGCGCTCCCCCGCTGTTTGACTTCGTCGTGCCACATGGACGGGACAGACTGCAAAATGAAATGTTTTACTGCTGCGTTCTCTGCGGTCTTAGGCATAGCTGTCTCCAACGCTCCCATTGCTCCTTTTGCATTGCGCAAGACTCCAGCTCTTCACGCCAGGCACTGAAATTAGTGCGATCAGCCTTCAGCTGTGTAGACATCTTGGGATTGGAGGAGTTCATCGTGTATGCATACGAGCTGGCTGCAGTGCCTCTAGTGGTCTGTCCTGACTGTCCAGCTCCTGAGGAGGCCGTGCTGCCTCCTGCTGGTGTTGCCATAGTCTCTGTACTGCTGGGATTACTTTCAGAAACCTTGATTTGGGAACGAGTTTAAGGTCTGGTCATACACTTCACTTGCTCTCACAGCGTTCAGCCTGACACAGCTGGTTTAAGTATACCCTTCCGGCGTGCACCACAGCACTTTCAAGTATTCCACCCTTTCGAGGTCTAGCATGTACCCTTAATATGCAAGATATGCAAAATATTCTTCAGCAATTCAATTGCTTGACCACCCGGACCTACTGACGGTCTCACGACAACGACGACGGGTGATAATCTCAGGTCACTTCACGGAAAAAAAAAAAAAAACTTCCCAAGATATTGAAGACTCTGTCCGTAGGCCTTCTGAGTGAATATCCAGTTGTTCCTTTTTTACTTCTTCTTGCCGTCAGGCGAGTCCGTGGAAAACCCAGTACAGATGCATCCGATGATGCCATGCACTCCTGTCTGCCCTTGGCTCAGCTGGAAGGGCGTGGGCCCATAACCTGTAAAAGGTTATGGGCAGTGGCGTATCCTGTAAGCAAGCAGACAGGTCGTAAGTTCGTGCCTCTCCAGCTACAGTCCTTGACGACTGTCTGCTCTTTTAGACACATGCAACTGCATGAACAAGACTGGCATCCTTATGTGCCCAGTATCTTTCCAAACCAGTTCCGTTACATGTTGATCTGTCAATGAGCATCTACACACGGATAAGCTCCTGACGGCTGAAAGCAAGTACCTTCCTATACTCAATCAAGACTCCGTCCCTTAGCTGTTTGGGAGACTTGATTGTCCACTAAGATGGTTCACTTACATACAAGCAATCAAACATGAACACATTACCAATGCACATCCTGCGTCACCGCACCTGTAAGCAAGCAGACAGGTCGTAAGTTCGTGCCTCTCCAGCTACAGTCCTTGACGACTGTCTGCTCTTTTAGACACATGCAACTGCATGAACAAGACTGGCATCCTTATGTGCCCAGTATCTTTCCAAACCAGTTGCTCGACTATGCGGTGATCGCAGCTTTAATAGTCCTTTCACGCTAACGCGTAATCTAAATCAGATTGTACCTTATGTTCGAAATAGACCTCATCCGAACGTGTCTTGAGGTACCTTATGTGGATAGTGGACCCGTATCCTAATAATGTACATTTGAAGATCACCTAAAGCACAAGGCATTCTATAATGTATGTTCACAACTCAACACTAACACACTCTCTGCAGGCCTAGAGGAAGCTGGAAAGGGGGTGCGAGAATGTTTCCCTTGTATACATGACTCACACTGGGGAGAACACTCTGAGCATGGAGCAAGGGACACATTGATCCCAGTGACCAGGTCTTCGTTGTCCAACCTTGTCATACTCTTAACCCCAGGATGCCCCAACCTTGCATGCCACAGTAGTCGATCTGTACACACGTGCCCTTTCCTGGCATGATACGAGGCCACATGAGGACTGGACTGTGGCTGCGCATCATGCTGGCTCTTGACGGGACACACCCATTCTAAAAAAAACAGCCCTCGCTCTCTGGCTATCTTACCAGACCAGCCTGCTGGGCCTTTCATGGTCGTGTACCCACCTGCACTGTCAGTGAGGAATGATGCTCCATCCTGAATGGCTCCTGTGACAGAAATCAATTAGTGTGTGCATGGGCACACACTGCACATTATGCAGCCAAAACACCTCTTGTCTGGCATTGACCAGACACACAGACCCAGTTGCAACTATCCCTCCTTTGGCATCAGAAGTGGCCAAATGAAGAGGGAGGGGTTGAGCATGCATGACTGGGTTGTGTAGTAAAGACAGATCATTTACAAGGTGCACCGATGCACCACTATCTATCAGCCACGAGGTACTGCAAGCCCCATGAGATGTAGGGGTAAGCACATTTAACGAAACGAACATAGGCTCACCAGCACCTGGAGGAGGTGGTGGTGGGAGATGCCAGCCTGGGAAGAAGGGGAAGATAGTGGACACAGATCCAGGAGGATGTGAGGTTGACACGGGAGGGCCTCCTCTGGACTGGCCAGCATCCCACCAGCTGGCTTGTTGCTGAGGAGCTCCAGTGCCCCACCACGCAGCTGGGCCCGCACTTGCAGCTTGCATTGTGCCACGTAGAGCTTGCAGCCTCTTCAGTTCCAGGCAATCCCTCCAGAAATGTCCCGTCCCGTTGCAGAAGCGACACGCCAGTTCCTCCTTTGGCCTCCTGCCACGTCCAGACCCTCGCCCCCTGCCTCCAGCGTTGTGAGCAGAAGGGCCATAGGGGGCCTGACCATCAGCAGGTGCTCCAGCTCCCACTCCTGGTGCTGCTCCAGCGCCCGGTGCAGCTCCAGCGCCTTGGGGAGGCCCAGGGATTCCACCCTGAGCTGGCACGGCTGCTGCTGCTGCTGCCATAACTGCTGCAGCTGATGCTGTGACTTGCACTGACTCTGCCAGCGGGATATCCTGGTACTCCAAGTTCTCAATGGCAGTGAGGATCGTCTCCAGCATGTTGTAGGGGTCTGACTTGGCGGAGGTAATTGCCCAAGCGTCGTTCTGCAAGACTGCAGGTAGTCCCTTATACATATACCTGCAGATCTGGCGGTCGCTCAGCTGATGGTTATTGGCCTCCAGGGAGGCGGCAATACTGATGACTCGGTGGCACCATTCTTGCACTGTCTCTCCCTTTACCATGCCTTGTTTGAGCCCCTTGATCCACTTCTCGTTGATTTCCCTGTCCTTCCCTCCAGTGCAGCGGTCTGCCATCCACTGAATGAAGTCAAAAGCGCTCCCCCGCTGTTTGACTTCGTCGTGCCACATGGACGGGACAGACTGCAAAATGAAATGTTTTACTGCTGCGTTCTCTGCGGTCTTAGGCATAGCTGTCTCCAACGCTCCCATTGCTCCTTTTGCATTGCGCAAGACTCCAGCTCTTCACGCCAGGCACTGAAATTAGTGCGATCAGCCTTCAGCTGTGTAGACATCTTGGGATTGGAGGAGTTCATCGTGTATGCATACGAGCTGGCTGCAGTGCCTCTAGTGGTCTGTCCTGACTGTCCAGCTCCTGAGGAGGCCGTGCTGCCTCCTGCTGGTGTTGCCATAGTCTCTGTACTGCTGGGATTACTTTCAGAAACCTTGATTTGGGAACGAGTTTAAGGTCTGGTCATACACTTCACTTGCTCTCACAGCGTTCAGCCTGACACAGCTGGTTTAAGTATACCCTTCCGGCGTGCACCACAGCACTTTCAAGTATTCCACCCTTTCGAGGTCTAGCATGTACCCTTAATATGCAAGATATGCAAAATATTCTTCAGCAATTCAATTGCTTGACCACCCGGACCTACTGACGGTCTCACGACAACGACGACGGGTGATAATCTCAGGTCACTTCACGGAAAAAAAAAAAAAACTTCCCAAGATATTGAAGACTCTGTCCGTAGGCCTTCTGAGTGAATATCCAGTTGTTCCTTTTTTACTTCTTCTTGCCGTCAGGCGAGTCCGTGGAAAACCCAGTACAGATGCATCCGATGATGCCATGCACTCCTGTCTGCCCTTGGCTCAGCTGGAAGGGCGTGGGCCCATAACCTGTAAAAGGTTATGGGCAGTGGCGTATCCTGTAAGCAAGCAGACAGGTCGTAAGTTCGTGCCTCTCCAGCTACAGTCCTTGACGACTGTCTGCTCTTTTAGACACATGCAACTGCATGAACAAGACTGGCATCCTTATGTGCCCAGTATCTTTCCAAACCAGTTCCGTTACATGTTGATCTGTCAATGAGCATCTACACACGGATAAGCTCCTGACGGCTGAAAGCAAGTACCTTCCTATACTCAATCAAGACTCCGTCCCTTAGCTGTTTGGGAGACTTGATTGTCCACTAAGATGGTTCACTTACATACAAGCAATCAAACATGAACACATTACCAATGCACATCCTGCGTCACCGCACCTGTAAGCAAGCAGACAGGTCGTAAGTTCGTGCCTCTCCAGCTACAGTCCTTGACGACTGTCTGCTCTTTTAGACACATGCAACTGCATGAACAAGACTGGCATCCTTATGTGCCCAGTATCTTTCCAAACCAGTTGCTCGACTATGCGGTGATCGCAGCTTTAATAGTCCTTTCACGCTAACGCGTAATCTAAATCAGATTGTACCTTATGTTCGAAATAGACCTCATCCGAACGTGTCTTGAGGTACCTTATGTGGATAGTGGACCCGTATCCTAATAATGTACATTTGAAGATCACCTAAAGCACAAGGCATTCTATAATGTATGTTCACAACTCAACACTAACACACTCTCTGCAGGCCTAGAGGAAGCTGGAAAGGGGGTGCGAGAATGTTTCCCTTGTATACATGACTCACACTGGGGAGAACACTCTGAGCATGGAGCAAGGGACACATTGATCCCAGTGACCAGGTCTTCGTTGTCCAACCTTGTCATACTCTTAACCCCAGGATGCCCCAACCTTGCATGCCACAGTAGTCGATCTGTACACACGTGCCCTTTCCTGGCATGATACGAGGCCACATGAGGACTGGACTGTGGCTGCGCATCATGCTGGCTCTTGACGGGACACACCCATTCTAAAAAAAACAGCCCTCGCTCTCTGGCTATCTTACCAGACCAGCCTGCTGGGCCTTTCATGGTCGTGTACCCACCTGCACTGTCAGTGAGGAATGATGCTCCATCCTGAATGGCTCCTGTGACAGAAATCAGATTAGTGTGTGCATTGGGCACACACTGCACATTATGCAGCCAAAACACCTCTTGTCTGGCATTGACCAGACACACAGACCCAGTTGCAACTATCCCTCCTTTGGCATCAGAAGTGGCCAAATGAAGAGGGAGGGGTTGAGCATGCATGACTGGGTTGTGTAGTAAAGACAGATCATTTACAAGGTGCACCGATGCACCACTATCTATCAGCCACGAGGTACTGCAAGCCCCATGAGATGTAGGGGTAAGCACATTTAACGAAACGAACATAGGCTCACCAGCACCTGGAGGAGGTGGTGGTGGGAGATGCCAGCCTGGGAAGAAGGGGAAGATAGTGGACACAGATCCAGGAGGATGTGAGGTTGACACGGGAGGGCCTCCTCTGGACTGGCCAGCATCCCACCAGCTGGCTTGTTGCTGAGGAGCTCCAGTGCCCCACCACGCAGCTGGGCCCGCACTTGCAGCTTGCATTGTGCCACGTAGAGCTTGCAGCCTCTTCAGTTCCAGGCAATCCCTCCAGAAATGTCCCGTCCCGTTGCAGAAGCGACACGCCAGTTCCTCCTTTGGCCTCCTGCCACGTCCAGACCCTCGCCCCCTGCCTCCAGCGTTGTGAGCAGAAGGGCCATAGGGGGCCTGACCATCAGCAGGTGCTCCAGCTCCCACTCCTGGTGCTGCTCCAGCGCCCGGTGCAGCTCCAGCGCCTTGGGGAGGCCCAGGGATTCCACCCTGAGCTGGCACGGCTGCTGCTGCTGCTGCCATAACTGCTGCAGCTGATGCTGTGACTTGCACTGACTCTGCCAGCGGGATATCCTGGTACTCCAAGTTCTCAATGGCAGTGAGGATCGTCTCCAGCATGTTGTAGGGGTCTGACTTGGCGGAGGTAATTGCCCAAGCGTCGTTCTGCAAGACTGCAGGTAGTCCCTTATACATATACCTGCAGATCTGGCGGTCGCTCAGCTGATGGTTATTGGCCTCCAGGGAGGCGGCAATACTGATGACTCGGTGGCACCATTCTTGCACTGTCTCTCCCTTTACCATGCCTTGTTTGAGCCCCTTGATCCACTTCTCGTTGATTTCCCTGTCCTTCCCTCCAGTGCAGCGGTCTGCCATCCACTGAATGAAGTCAAAAGCGCTCCCCCGCTGTTTGACTTCGTCGTGCCACATGGACGGGACAGACTGCAAAATGAAATGTTTTACTGCTGCGTTCTCTGCGGTCTTAGGCATAGCTGTCTCCAACGCTCCCATTGCTCCTTTTGCATTGCGCAAGACTTCAGCTCTTCACGCCAGGCACTGAAATTAGTGCGATCAGCCTTCAGCTGTGTAGACATCTTGGGATTGGAGGAGTTCATCGTGTATGCATACGAGCTGGCTGCAGTGCCTCTAGTGGTCTGTCCTGACTGTCCAGCTCCTGAGGAGGCCGTGCTGCCTCCTGCTGGTGTTGCCATAGTCTCTGTACTGCTGGGATTACTTTCAGAAACCTTGATTTGGGAACGAGTTTAAGGTCTGGTCATACACTTCACTTGCTCTCACAGCGTTCAGCCTGACACAGCTGGTTTAAGTATACCCTTCCGGCGTGCACCACAGCACTTTCAAGTATTCCACCCTTTCGAGGTCTAGCATGTACCCTTAATATGCAAGATATGCAAAATATTCTTCAGCAATTCAATTGCTTGACCACCCGGACCTACTGACGGTCTCACGACAACGACGACGGGTGATAATCTCAGGTCACTTCACGGAAAAAAAAAAAAAAAACTTCCCAAGATATTGAAGACTCTGTCCGTAGGCCTTCTGAGTGAATATCCAGTTGTTCCTTTTTTACTTCTTCTTGCCGTCAGGCGAGTCCGTGGAAAACCCAGTACAGATGCATCCGATGATGCCATGCACTCCTGTCTGCCCTTGGCTCAGCTGGAAGGGCGTGGGCCCATAACCTGTAAAAGGTTATGGGCAGTGGCGTATCCTGTAAGCAAGCAGACAGGTCGTAAGTTCGTGCCTCTCCAGCTACAGTCCTTGACGACTGTCTGCTCTTTTAGACACATGCAACTGCATGAACAAGACTGGCATCCTTATGTGCCCAGTATCTTTCCAAACCAGTTCCGTTACATGTTGATCTGTCAATGAGCATCTACACACGGATAAGCTCCTGACGGCTGAAAGCAAGTACCTTCCTATACTCAATCAAGACTCCGTCCCTTAGCTGTTTGGGAGACTTGATTGTCCACTAAGATGGTTCACTTACATACAAGCAATCAAACATGAACACATTACCAATGCACATCCTGCGTCACCGCACCTGTAAGCAAGCAGACAGGTCGTAAGTTCGTGCCTCTCCAGCTACAGTCCTTGACGACTGTCTGCTCTTTTAGACACATGCAACTGCATGAACAAGACTGGCATCCTTATGTGCCCAGTATCTTTCCAAACCAGTTGCTCGACTATGCGGTGATCGCAGCTTTAATAGTCCTTTCACGCTAACGCGTAATCTAAATCAGATTGTACCTTATGTTCGAAATAGACCTCATCCGAACGTGTCTTGAGGTACCTTATGTGGATAGTGGACCCGTATCCTAATAATGTACATTTGAAGATCACCTAAAGCACAAGGCATTCTATAATGTATGTTCACAACTCAACACTAACACACTCTCTGCAGGCCTAGAGGAAGCTGGAAAGGGGGTGCGAGAATGTTTCCCTTGTATACATGACTCACACTGGGGAGAACACTCTGAGCATGGAGCAAGGGACACATTGATCCCAGTGACCAGGTCTTCGTTGTCCAACCTTGTCATACTCTTAACCCCAGGATGCCCCAACCTTGCATGCCACAGTAGTCGATCTGTACACACGTGCCCTTTCCTGGCATGATACGAGGCCACATGAGGACTGGACTGTGGCTGCGCATCATGCTGGCTCTTGACGGGACACACCCATTCTAAAAAAAACAGCCCTCGCTCTCTGGCTATCTTACCAGACCAGCCTGCTGGGCCTTTCATGGTCGTGTACCCACCTGCACTGTCAGTGAGGAATGATGCTCCATCCTGAATGGCTGCACATTATGCAGCCAAAACACCTCTTGTCTGGCATTGACCAGACACACAGACCCAGTTGCAACTATCCCTCCTTTGGCATCAGAAGTGGCCAAATGAAGAGGGAGGGGTTGAGCATGCATGACTGGGTTGTGTAGTAAAGACAGATCATTTACAAGGTGCACCGATGCACCACTATCTATCAGCCACGAGGTACTGCAAGCCCCATGAGATGTAGGGGTAAGCACATTTAACGAAACGAACATAGGCTCACCAGCACCTGGAGGAGGTGGTGGTGGGAGATGCCAGCCTGGGAAGAAGGGGAAGATAGTGGACACAGATCCAGGAGGATGTGAGGTTGACACGGGAGGGCCTCCTCTGGACTGGCCAGCATCCCACCAGCTGGCTTGTTGCTGAGGAGCTCCAGTGCCCCACCACGCAGCTGGGCCCGCACTTGCAGCTTGCATTGTGCCACGTAGAGCTTGCAGCCTCTTCAGTTCCAGGCAATCCCTCCAGAAATGTCCCGTCCCGTTGCAGAAGCGACACGCCAGTTCCTCCTTTGGCCTCCTGCCACGTCCAGACCCTCGCCCCCTGCCTCCAGCGTTGTGAGCAGAAGGGCCATAGGGGGCCTGACCATCAGCAGGTGCTCCAGCTCCCACTCCTGGTGCTGCTCCAGCGCCCGGTGCAGCTCCAGCGCCTTGGGGAGGCCCAGGGATTCCACCCTGAGCTGGCACGGCTGCTGCTGCTGCTGCCATAACTGCTGCAGCTGATGCTGTGACTTGCACTGACTCTGCCAGCGGGATATCCTGGTACTCCAAGTTCTCAATGGCAGTGAGGATCGTCTCCAGCATGTTGTAGGGGTCTGACTTGGCGGAGGTAATTGCCCAAGCGTCGTTCTGCAAGACTGCAGGTAGTCCCTTATACATATACCTGCAGATCTGGCGGTCGCTCAGCTGATGGTTATTGGCCTCCAGGGAGGCGGCAATACTGATGACTCGGTGGCACCATTCTTGCACTGTCTCTCCCTTTACCATGCCTTGTTTGAGCCCCTTGATCCACTTCTCGTTGATTTCCCTGTCCTTCCCTCCAGTGCAGCGGTCTGCCATCCACTGAATGAAGTCAAAAGCGCTCCCCCGCTGTTTGACTTCGTCGTGCCACATGGACGGGACAGACTGCAAAATGAAATGTTTTACTGCTGCGTTCTCTGCGGTCTTAGGCATAGCTTTCTCCAACGCTCCCATTGCTCCTTTTTGCATTGCGCAAGACTCCAGCTCTTCACGCCAGGCACTGAAATTAGTGCGATCAGCCTTCAGCTGTGTAGACATCTTGGGATTGGAGGAGTTCATCGTGTATGCATACGAGCTGGCTGCAGTGCCTCCAGTGGTCTGTCCTGACTGTCCAGCTCCTGAGGAGGCCGTGCTGCCTCCTGCTGGTGTTGCCATAGTCTCTGTACTGCTGGGATTACTTTCAGAAACCTTGATTTGGGAACGAGTTTAAGGTCTGGTCATACACTTCACTTGCTCTCACAGCGTTCAGCCTGACACAGCTGGTTTAAGTATACCCTTCCGGCGTGCACCACAGCACTTTCAAGTATTCCACCCTTTCGAGGTCTAGCATGTAACCTTAATATGCAAGATATGCAAAATATTCTTCAGCAATTCAATTGCTTGACCACCCGGACCTACTGACGGTCTCACGACAACGACGACGGGTGATAATCTCAGGTCACTTCACGGAAAAAAAAAAAAAAAAACTTCCCAAGATATTGAAGACTCTGTCGTAGGCTTCTGAGTGAATATCCAGTTGTTCCTTTTTTACTTCTTCTTGCGTCAGGCGAGTCCGTGGAAACCAGTACAGATGCATCCGATGATGCCATGCACTCCTGTCTGCCCTTGGCTCAGCTGGAAGGGTGTTGAATGAATTGGTCAATACTGTACTTAGTGACATCCCCTGTCACATGCCATCAACAGCAGTGTAAACTATAGCCTTTATAGCCCTTTATGAACGGTATAGATCATACTCGTACCTCAATGACATAACACGTGACTTGTACGATATGCGTTCTCAATAGACATTACGTATGGTAGTACTTTAGGATCCCTGCAGTCCGAGCCATCCCTGGGCAGCCCAGGAACGGCTCGGTACTTGTCCGAAGCATGTTGGTATCCTTGACCAACCTCTACTGTTGGAGAGTGCTGTGTGCTGTTCCTGGAAACGTTGTAGCGTGGACGGTTTTTCCCACAGGCTACGAACTGACGCTGCCGTCGTGCCATCACTGCAGGTGTGTTTAGGATTCTCAAAGTCGTTCCAGATACGATTGTGCTCAAACATTCAGACCAGTTAGATATTACTGCTGTGTGCATTGATGAGAGTGCATGACGAGAGCGCACTGAATGTTTGACCTCATTGAGACTTATGTTGACGTCCACCGTTGTGGCGGTAAGATAGTTTCACTGTACAAACATCACAAAGAGACCTTGCTGAGTTACTGATGAACTATTATTGTATTCTAGTGACGTAAAGTAGACATCGCAAGGCCTCTTTGGTGCTGAACTCTGCTATCAGGCAAGGCGTAGTGTTACGTGGTCTTTAGCAAGAGTGAGAGCAGTTAACATCATTTGTAAGACTTGTCCGAAGCATGTTGGTATCCTTGACCAACCTCTACTGTTGGAGAGTGCTGTGTGCTGTTCCTGGAAACGTTGTAGCGTGGACGGTTTTTCCCACAGGCTACGAACTGACGCTGCCGTCGTGCCATCACTGCAGGTGACGCCGCAAGCAGAAATGCTTGAGGTTATGGGCCCACGCTTTCCAAGCTGAGCTTGCAGTGACGCACGACAGATTTCCAGGGAGAAAAGGGGTTTCGGACCCCGCTTCGAGACTGCGAGCTTCACTGACGAGTGAGGTCTGGCCGTTCAAACATATCGAGCTAGTCACGTAAAATTATTCCTTCTGTAGTGCTGGAAGGAATTGTTGTACAGTAGCAACTGGGCTGGGAAAGCAGAAGTACTTCTGGGACTGATCAACTCAGTGTCAGAGCTAGGAAGAAGTGCTTCCAGGGGAAGTCATTTAAGGCTTGGAGTGAAGAACTGGCTTGATCATGAAAACTAGAAGCAGACAAGTGATCATGAAAACGAGAAGTAAGCACACTGCAACGGAGTCTGGATCAGCTGGGTCTGGCTCCTCCATCAGTGCATCACCCAGCCAGCCAGCAAACTCCACTGCGCAGAGTGGAGAGATGTGCATCGCAATGACGAAAACCGGTGGCGTCGTCACCACGAATGTCAAATGTCCAGTGACTCTGGACAGAGAGGGAGTGGAATTTCCACTCTGGGATCTGGCATATGTGGCAGCCTGTGGCCTCAAAAGGTGCAAGGCAGCCATTGAAGCTCCAATGCCAGACACAGAGGAGAATGCAGCAGCGCTCCTAATGCTGATTGAGAGCGTCCCCAAGGCGTGGGGTGCCAAGCTGGCTGCAATGCAAGTGGCAGCCAATGCCTACCAGTGGGTTCGAGAGCGTTTTACTGGAGGGGCAGACCAGGAGGTAACAGCACGCTGGCTGGAGCTCCTACACACCAGCATGGGAGAGACAGAAACGTTGGAGGACTACTACAACAGGAAGGTGGCACTCTTCCATGCACTCAAGCGAAATGGGCACTCCATCATGGAGAGAGAAGCCAAGCTGGCAATCATCAAGGGCCTGCCAGAGGAAGCGAAGGAGACTGGGATGTTCTCCTCATCTGCTGGGAAGGATCTGGAGGGACTGTGGGAGATCATCTCCACCACAGCCAAGGGACTGGGCTTCAACGACCAGGTCCCCAGAGTCACCCCTGTGGCCAGGGCAGCCATCACACCAGCCTACTCCACCACACCAGGGACTGCAAGCCCACAGGAGACCCAAGCTGGAGGCCAGGGGGGCCAAGCTTCATCGACCAAGGTGGAGGGACGGGACCGGCGTGACAACAGGCGCTGCCGCTACTGCAACAAGCTAGGCCATTTTGAGAGGAACTGCCTCAAGAAGGAGGCGGACGAGAAGATGCAACAGAACCTGCAGCAAGTCATGGCTGCAATGGCCAATCTGCTTCCGCAATTCCAAAATCAAGCGTCGGCTGCAGTGGCTCGACCTCCGGAGGGCAGCGGGAACGGCAACAACTTTTTCCCCGGGGGATATCCACCACCCTCTGGTATGTCTGCCATGATTTCTCTGAATGTCTTAACACCAACACGCGTCATGCCAGAAGCGAGAAGTTTTCTGGTGGACAGTGGAGCCACCATCCACCTAGTCAATGATCTGTCCCTGCTACATTCCCCCACCCTGCACAGAAATCCCATTCCTTTGCATATGGCTACGTCAGATGCCACGGGACAGATAATTGCAACTGGTTCCCTATGCTTGAGCAGTGCAGAACAGCAACCCCTGTGGCTTCACAATGTGCATTGTGTTCCTTCAGCTACAGCTAATCTGATTTCAGTGACAGCTGCTATACGTGATGGGGCTAGTTTTGTGACAGACAGTGTGGGAAGTTACACTGGTATGCGTGGCGCTCAAAACTGGTCTTGTTCAGTTGCACAGAGAAATGGCCTGTATTTCTTGCAGAAGGTCAGTCCAGTCAGAAACCCTGTCTCTGTGTTCGTTAACACAGCCAGAGCACCAGTCGCTCATGATTGCAGATTGAGAGCACTGTGGCACAGTAGACTGGGGCACCCAGGGGAGGTTAATATGAGGCGACTGCAGTCTGAAGATTTGGTCCTGGGCATCCCTGTATCTCTCTCCCCTTGCGCAAACTGTCACTCTTCATGTGAAGCGTGCATTCAAGGAAAGCACAGTCGTCCCCCTTTTGGAACCAGTTCCAGAGCAGCCACTGAGCCCCTTGAGAGAATTCATTTGGACACAGTTGGCCCCATCTCCCCTACAGCTATTACTGGGGAGCGCTTCTTTGTCACGATTGTGGATGAGGCTACGCACTACGTCATAGCCCTGGCAGTAAAAACCAAGGATGCAATCAGCAGTGCAGTCAGAGACCTCCTGATTTTTTGGCAGAGGCAGTTGAACCGCTCTGTTAAGTGCATTCGTACTGACAGGGGGACAGAATTCCTCAACAGTACATTGAAGGGTTTCTGTACGCAGGAGGGAATTAAATTTGAGACCTCTGCAGCATACACGCCTCAGCAAAATGGCGTTGCTGAACGGATGAACCGAACAATCAAGGAGAAGGCCAGAACACTCATGTTGCATGCAGCTGCCAAACAGTCACTCTGGAAGGAAGCAGTGGAGACAGCCTGCATCCTGTACAATATGGGACCTGTGACTGGACGTGACAAGACGCCTTATGAAGCCTTCCATGGGGTAAAGCCCGATGTATCCCTGCTCAGGACTTTTGGCTGTCTAGCACATGTGCACATACCTGATCACCAAAGGGGAGTGTTTGAGTCTAAGACCTCCCCTGGTCTCTTCACAGGGTATTCCAGTGTGTCAAAGGCATATAGAATTTATATGGGAAACGGGATTTGGAAAGAAAGCAGAGATGTTACTTTTCTGGAGCACTTAAGGGGCGCAGACAGAGTGGGGCTTAGCACCATGTCTCCTGTGAGTCCAAATGCAGTCCAGCAGCCCTTTGCCTTGCCTTTTGTACAACAGGAGGGCCAGCAGTCCTTGGGTCAGTTGTCTTTTTGGGACTCAGATGATCCTGAGCCTCTCTGCAACCGAGAGGTCAACGTGCAGCAGTCCGGACCTGACTCCCCCTGTGCAACCACCCCCTGTGCAACTACCCCATGTGCAATCAACCCCTGTGAGAATTCTGAGACTTCAAGTGTCAACGTGGACGGGGAGCCCACTTCCTCGGAGCTGAGCCATACGCAGTCCGGCCACAGCTGGTCCGTACTCGGACACATGGAGAACCTGGCGCGAGGAGGCGAGGAGACCAAGTCACACATGCAACGTTTGAATAATGTGCAAGAATGTGTTCGAATGGAAGTTGGGGCCATGGGTGTCCGAGGGCAAGACGGGCTGACCCGGCAGCAACGGTATGATCAGAGAGTAGCAGCACGTGAGACTGCAGCTGAGGTCACTGTGGAACATGATGGAGATGTGAGTGATGGAGAGAATAGGAGAATGTCAGAGGCCATTTGCCCAGGGGAAGCAACGGAAGCTCAGCCTAATGGACAGGACTTGGCCAGGCTGGAGGGCATGTCTGATCATGTAAGCGCTGAGAGTGAGGCAAGAGAGGTCAGTTTGGAGATTTCCAATCAGACACTTGATGGACAAAGGGAGTCTTCAGATGGCCAGGCTCTGCGTGCTTGTGAGGGACACACTGGGGAGTCACAGGTGTGTTGTGAGAGTACAAGCGTGGATGAGAGAGACACCACTGCAGGGTGTCGCACAGTGCCAGATTATGCTGCGCCTTTAAGTGATGAGTGCATTTGGGACATGATGAGTGATGTAAGACCCAGATTGAGTGGAGCAGCATGTGAATCCTCCAAGGAGAGAAAGCTGCAGACACCTCCAGAGTGGGAGAGAGTCAGAGAGGTGTGTAACGCAGTAACCTCGAGCGAAAGAGTAGTGGAAGCACGTGCGTGTGAGCCTAGAGAGGATAGCCATGTTGTGCATGATCACAATCTGAATCCTGCAAAGGGTAAGATACCTGGGGTGAGGTGGTCCAAGGTGCCAATCCCTGGAAACCTCAGGGAGGCGCAAAGATCCCCTCAGTGGGAATTCTGGCGCCAGGCAATGCAAGAGGAGCAAGATTCTCTTGATGCGCACGAGGTGATGGAGTACGTTGAGAGACCCAGGGGACACAAGGTGATCCCTGTGCATTGGATCTTCTCTGTGAAGACTGATGCACATGGGAACGTGTTGAGATTTAAGGCTCGGCTTGTAGCCCAGGGCTGTAGACAGATTCCTGGAGTTGATGTAGATGAGGTCTTTGCACCCACCAGTAGCTATGGGTCCAGGAGGACTTTGCTAGCAACTGCTGCAGCAAAGAACATGGAAATTCACCAGGTGGATATAAAGACCGCCTTTTTGAATGGTGAATTAGAGGAGGAGGTGTATGTGACACAGCCTCCTGGGTTTGATAATGGCAACCCCAACATTGTGTGCAGACTGCGTAAGGCCCTTTATGGCCTGAAGCAGGCTCCCAGGGCTTGGCACAAGACCCTGAATGAGAAGCTGCTGAGTATGGGATATGAAGTGTGTAAGAGCGATGCGGGAGTTTACATAAAGAGACACGAGGATGGGGAGCTGTCATACATGCTTGTGTATGTTGATGATCTTTTGATTGTGGCAATGGGTGCGGAAGAGATAGAATGGGTGAAAAAGGAGCTGTTGGCAAGCTTCAAGATTCATGACCTTGGTGAAGTCAAGGACTTCTTGGGCTGCCAGATCCTGAGAGATAGAGAGAATCGGTGCTTATCACTGAGCTGCGTGCCTAAGATTGATGCACTGTGTGAGAAGTTTGGGGTGAGTGCTGAGTCACGTACAGTCGATACTCCCATGAGTAAAGACTTTGTGATGTCTGGGATGCCGCAGGTTACAGTGGGTGAGACCAGCTTTGGGTCTGGGACTCCACTGCCTCCCGGGCATAGATATTGTGAGCTTGTTGGGTCTCTGTTGTATATTGCTAATACAACTCGACCTGATATAGCTCAGGCTGTGGGTGTTCTGTCCCGTTACCGGAACGCTCCCACCACTGCCCACATGAATGAGGGCTTGAGGGTATTGAGGTATCTTCAGTCTACTCGAGAGTGTGTCTTAGTGCTGGGAGGGAAAGGGCCTGTGTTAGAAGGTCATGTTGATGCAGATTATGCTGGCGATATTGACAGCAGGCATTCTACCTCGGGATATGTGCTATCAGTGTTTGGCAGTGCTGTGGTCTGGGGTAGTAAGAAGCAACACTCAGTTGCTACCTCCACTGTGGAAGCAGAATTCATGGCAACCAGTCTGGCTATTAAGGAGCTTAACTGGCTGCGTGGGTTCATGGAGGAAATCGGAACTCCTCCTTGGTCAGTGAAGCTATACTGTGACAATCAGGGGTGCATTGCTAACCTGAAAAACCCACTGTATAGCAAGTATACTAAGCACATTGCAGTGTGCTTCCACTTTGCACGTGAAGCTATTGCAAAGGGGCAGGTTACACTCTGCTATGTGGAGTCTGCAAGGAACAAGGCAGACATGCTGACAAAGCCTCTCGCTCGCCCTGCCTTCCAGATGCACAGGCGAGGGTTTGGACTTGTGAAGATGACATAGGTGACAGGGTGCTGTCAAGGGGAAGTGTTGAATGAATTGGTCAATACTGTACTTAGTGACATCCCCTGTCACATGCCATCAACAGCAGTGTAAACTATAGCCTTTATAGCCCTTTATGAACGGTATAGATCATACTCGTACCTCAATGACATAACACGTGACTTGTACGATATGCGTTCTCAATAGACATTACGTATGGTAGTACTTTAGGATCCCTGCAGTCCGAGCCATCCCTGGGCAGCCCAGGAACGGCTCGGTACTTGTCCGAAGCATGTTGGTATCCTTGACCAACCTCTACTGTTGGAGAGTGCTGTGTGCTGTTCCTGGAAACGTTGTAGCGTGGACGGTTTTTCCCACAGGCTACGAACTGACGCTGCCGTCGTGCCATCACTGCAGGTGTGTTTAGGATTCTCAAAGTCGTTCCAGATACGATTGTGCTCAAACATTCAGACCAGTTAGATATTACTGCTGTGTGCATTGATGAGAGTGCATGACGAGAGCGCACTGAATGTTTGACCTCATTGAGACTTATGTTGACGTCCACCGTTGTGGCGGTAAGATAGTTTCACTGTACAAACATCACAAAGAGACCTTGCTGAGTTACTGATGAACTATTATTGTATTCTAGTGACGTAAAGTAGACATCGCAAGGCCTCTTTGGTGCTGAACTCTGCTATCAGGCAAGGCGTAGTGTTACGTGGTCTTTAGCAAGAGTGAGAGCAGTTAACATCATTTGTAAGACTTGTCCGAAGCATGTTGGTATCCTTGACCAACCTCTACTGTTGGAGAGTGCTGTGTGCTGTTCCTGGAAACGTTGTAGCGTGGACGGTTTTTCCCACAGGCTACGAACTGACGCTGCCGTCGTGCCATCACTGCAGGTGACGCCGCAAGCAGAAATGCTTGAAAGGGCGTGGGCCCATAACCTGTAAAAGGTTATGGGCAGTGGCGTATCCTGTAAGCAAGCAGACAGGTCGTAAGTTCGTGCCTCTCCAGCTACAGTCCTTGACGACTGTCTGCTCTTTTAGACACATGCAACTGCATGAACAAGACTGGCATCCTTATGTGCCCAGTATCTTTCCAAACCAGTTCCGTTACATGTTGATCTGTCAATGAGCATCTACACACGGATAAGCTCCTGACGGCTGAAAGCAAGTACCTTCCTATACTCAATCAAGACTCCGTCCCTTAGCTGTTTGGGAGACTTGATTGTCCACTAAGATGGTTCACTTACAAACAAGCAATCAAACATGAACACATTACCAATACACATCCTGCGTCACCGCACCTGTAAGCAAGCAGACAGGTCGTAAGTTCGTGCCTCTCCAGCTACAGTCCTTGACGACTGTCTGCTCTTTTAGACACATGCAACTGCATGAACAAGACTGGCATCCTTATGTGCCCAGTATCTTTCCAAACCAGTTGCTCGACTATGCGGTGATCGCAGCTTTAATAGTCCTTTCACGCTAACGCGTAATCTAAATCAGATTGTACCTTATGTTCGAAATAGACCTCATCCGAACGTGTCTTGAGGTACCTTATGTGGATAGTGGACCCGTATCCTAATAATGTACATTTGAAGATCACCTAAAGCACAAGGCATTCTATAATGTATGTTCACAACTCAACAGTCCAGCAAGGTTCAGGGGAGAACCGATTGTGTTCTACTGAGCTCACTTCGCAGATCCATACCGGGAGGAATCCCAGCAGTCCGTGCTCATGTGTCTGCCCAACAGGAGTGCTTATAATTTATTGTAGTTGCCTCCTAATTTATTGTAGTTGCCATCAATTGACACTTCTAAGTTGCCTGGAGAGGGGCATGTGGACTCCCCTTAGCAAGTTTAAACTTTTGGATGGGATGTCGACTCTGGGACCGGTTTATGGTATGAATGTATGGTATACTGGTATGGCAAGGCTACAGTAAGGATATGGCCATGCCTATGGTTTGGCTATGGCCATGGTATGATTTGTGGTATGCATATGGTTGATGGTAAGGTACGGTTTCTGGAGTTTTATTTAACGGTCTGCTGCTTTGAATTTCTGGTCGGTCGCTGAATTGTCAGGTACCCCCTCTCCCTCGAGGGAGCTCCCTCACCCCCTCTCTCTCTCTCTCTCTCTCTCTCTCTCTCTCTCTCTCTTCTCTCTCTCTCTCTCTCTCTCTCTCTCTCTCTCTCTCTCTCTCTCTCTCTCTCTCTCTCTCTCTCTCTCTCTCTCTCTCTCTCTCTCTCTCTCTCTCTCTCTCTCTCTCTGTGTGTGTGTGTGTGTGTGTGTGTGTGTGTGTGTGTGTGTGGTGTGTGTGTGTGTGTGTGTGTGTGTGTGTGTGTGTGTGTGTGTGTGTGTGTGTGTGTGTGTGTGTTTGTGTGTGTTGTGTGTTGAGAGAGAGCATAAGGTATACGTACGTACGGATCTGCATGTGCGGATGTACATATACGTAAGTATGGGTGCTCTCTCTGATCCACATCATTGGTTTTAGACACGTCACTTAATTGGATGAAAGGGACATATGATGTGCATAAGAAAACGTCTGCATAAGGACACAAAAATTGCTGTTATGTTTTAGGAGACCTGGAGAGAGAGTTCTCCATGGGAGGTAGGAGTTCATAGCCAATCATGCAAGTACAGATCTCAATCAATGAAGTTCAAAGAACTGTGATAGAGATCCTATCGAGAGTTTACACGCGGAGGACAGGTGTACAAGATACAGCATAAGTCTGTACTTCGTGGGTGTGACAAGTGTACTTCACACGCTTAGTGTGTGGTGATAAAGTCACTTTCCTGCGGTGATCTGCGATTGTGCATAACGCACGATCAGGCTACGAGGGGCAGATCGCCAGCTCGTTCCTCAGACAGTTGAAACTTTCTGCATAAGTTGCCTGGAGTCCTGTTCAGTGTAAGACACTAAGGGACCTGTCTGAAACCTGCCGGAGTATTTCTTTCACTGATAGCATGCTGTGCACGTGAAGAATATCGACAAGCCCCGGTTAAAGCATCGACTGTGTAAGAGCAGGATGGTTAAGAGGTTTTAATGAATGTCATTTAGTTGTAAATACTAAATAATATTCTGTGCTATGCAGGAGGTTGTTATACTGTCTGTTGAGACAGAAATGGCTGCTTAAGTGTAGAACGTACACAGGTTGGCAGCGGTGGGAACACCTACTGATAAACATTACACTGATGGAAGTGCATTGTGTTGTTTAGTTACTGGTGTAAGTATGTTACTAATATAGTGCGATGGACGTATTCGTACAGGTGGTCGGTTACGAGGACGAGTTTGTAACCGATATAAGCAAGTAACAGATACTTACGGGTGTTAACAGGTAATACACAACACAATGTAACAAGACAGTTGAACTTTCTGTATAAGTTGCCTGGAGTCCTGTCCAGTGTAAGACACTGAAGGACCTGTCTGAAACCTGCCGGAGTACTGCTTTCACTGATAGCATGCTGTGCGAGTGCATGTGGGAAACGTGAAGAATATCGGAGGTTGTTATATTGTCTGTTGAGACAGTACTGGCTGCATAAGAGTAGAATGTACACGGGTTGGCAGCGGACGCGTTCATAACCGATACGAATGTATAAGTAAGTAACAGATACTTACGGGTGTTAACAGGTGCTAATTCCACAATTACGTACCACGGACATCACTCCATACAACTGTGTGTGTGTGTGTGTGTGTGTGTGTGTGTGTGTGTGTGTGTGTGTGTGTGTGTGTGTGTGTGTGTGTGTGTGTGTGTGTGTCTGTGTGTGTGTGCGTGCGTGCGTGCGTGCGTGCGTGCGTGCGTGTGTGTGTGTGTGTGTGTGTGTGTGTGTGTGTGTGTGTGTGTGTGTGTGTGTGTGTGTGTGTGTGTGTGTGTGTGTGACCCCGCCCTGCCTGTTTGCCAGCGCTCCCCTTCCTCTTTCCCCCTCTCTCTCTCTGTCCTCCTCCCTCCCTCCCTCCCTCCCCCCCTTCTCTCTCTCTCTCTCTCTCTCTCTCTCTCTCTCTCTCTCTCTCTCTCTCTCTCTCTCTCTCTCTCTCTCTCTCTCTCTCTCTCTCTCTCTCTCTCTCTCTCTCTCTCTCTCTCTCTCTCTCCCCCCCCCCCTCCTCCCCTCTCTCTCTCCCCCCCCCTCTCCCCCTCCGTTTATCGCCTCTGTGTTCCCTCATGTTGTTTAGCCGGCATTCCCTTACTATTTTAGCAAAATTTCACGACGTTTCTTTCCTCTTTCCCCTTTTGTTCTTGTCCCTTCTTTGCTGATCACAGTTGAAGCATGTGTTAATAATACTGCTATCATCATGTATGTCCGTAGCCCCTGACGTCTGCTTACCACGTATAGGATACAGTTCTTACCGATCGATTATACTTCACTTCAACCAGCAACTACTAGGAATGAGAACCTAATTGGGATGATACTATGCTATAACACGGATAGCAATACTGATGACTGGATAATGGACAATGGCCAAGCTTGGTCACCGCCGCTGAAACGCTTGACGGGCCTGGAATGTATCAAATATGAAATTAACCACCGCAACCTGATCCGCTTGCCAAATGAAGTTACGTAGTGACCACGAGGGCCCTGGGGGACTAGAACAAATGAGGGTAGCGGTCACGAACCTGAGCAAGTGCGGGGCAATGAAACACAAATGATGCTCACACCGCCGCTATGCCACACATGTCACATAAACGGTCTGAACGGGGGATATGGGTGCGTCATCCTACATCTATAAGTAAGTCATGGACTCCAAGACGAAACTTAAAAAATTGCCTATCACGCCTAACACTAACTGTAAGAGACAACAGTATTTCACGTTGAATCGGCCTAGTTCGGGCAAACAATATAAGTCTATAAGTGGGGGTCCTTAGGAGCTAATCTAGGGGATATGTGCAGTCCCTCATCCGAGAGCCGCTGGGCACCAGTGAGTATTGCCCTGAAAGTAGCCATGTCCACCTCATGAGGGCTAGGACAGTCCACCGGATAGGGGTATAGATACCCAAGTTTTTTCAAGGCACACATGAAGGAGCCTGCCCAAGTTGGACTATGTGTCGTGAACCCAGAGTAGCATGAGTCCCTAGAGAATACTCGCATACATTGTGATCGTCTGGGAGGTCACTGGTCACAAAGAGAATTCTACAACGTTGCCATGCGCTTCAACCAACATTGAGGTCGAAGTGGCCGGATGCCTACCTCACAAAGAAGGACATCTAGATCTGTTCTAACCGTGCGCCGGACCTCAATGATCATGCGCAGCATACTGAGACAGTCATTTTCCAAGTTTTTCACCGAAGCCCCACACAGGGGCTTGGGGAAAGTGTGCACACCCCAAATTTCGCATGCGTATGACGCGGTGGGGACAACACATGTTAGAAAGAGCCGAATACGGATCCCAATTGAGACCTCACAATCAAGGTTACCATATCGCTGTTGTATTGAGGACCACGCCCCCCACATCTTCCCTCGTAATTGACCAAATGTTTCACCCACACCTGCCACTGAAGAAATTACGATCCCTAGGTGGCAACACTGTGTAAACATAGGGGCGGCCCCTTATATGTACATGGTTGACTGGCAAGGGTCTATTGCCCCCTCAGGAAACACCATTGCGAGGCACTTACTATCTTGTATTTCCATACGGGTCAATGCACACCATTCTGCCCCAGCTGGGAGAACGATCGTTCCGCGCGGCGTCCGGACTCCGGGATCATGTCCTGTTTAGAGAGAAAAGTGAATCATGTCCTGTTGGTCTACGATTGGCCGACGAAGGAGATTCTTCGAAATATTCGAATAGAAGAACTGGAGATCCCATGTACGGTACCAGAGTCTGGTAACCAGACGTACAAGTCGTACGAAGACAAATCTCACCTGCTGTCGTCAGACAGACTTAACCTTTACTAACTTTGTATCTGGAAAAACAATGATGCAGGGGTGATTCCAAAACGCACCAGTTTTTCCTTCTAGTTTCTTTTTCCATTTCCTGTCTTGTGGTTAGTTGGGGTCCCTCGGTCTTCTTTCCGGCTTTGAATTGGATTGTACCAAGATATGTAGGGTCGTCGAAAAGTATGGATGAATTTTGCGAGGAGCAGCAACATCCGCTCTTAGCCCTTCCGGAGTTCCTGTTTGAGAAAATTGTCCTGTATTTGCACATCCGGGATGTCCTTCAGCTCGGACTCGTTTGTCGCGCACTGCACGAACGGACCAACAACGAACACTTGTGGCAAGATTTTTGTCAGAAGCATTGGGGGAATTGCACACAAGTAGAAAGATGGTTGAGAGTTCCAGACGACGGAAACTATGTGGCAGTTGACCCTCCCTCTGGTTCAGCGTTCAGAGGCTTTAGATCGTACAAGTGAGGGAATTTGTTCATATAATTAGATCGGTTCTGATGACATCAGATAGCTCTGTTTTCCTCAAAATTTAAAATAATTATTTGTGCAACTCCAGGTCCCTTTTCAAGTTCTTGTCCAGCATGGAAGCCCTGCTTGGGGTCTGGAGAAGCGAGAGTACCTCCAGAGGATGTTTGTACGTATTTTCTTGGCAGTCCGACTGCATATCTGGCAGAGAAGTATCTTATGACAGTATGGTCAAGCTTCCACTATCAGCACCTTTTGTACAGATCGGGCCATCCAGCCGAGCGAATGCCCAGCTGATTGGAAATGCATGCATTCTCAAGAAGATTTCATTCCCAAGCAAAGCATCATCATCTGCAGCAGCAGAAGCTGTTGCGGCTGTCGCGATTGGTCCTTATCGATCTGTGAGCCCTCTGGAAATAGTCACATGTTCTTCAGCCCTGGTCCATTGGCAGCCAGCTTTTCATCGTGAGTTGAACCATGAAGCTGTAGTTTCTCAACAAATCTGCCATTGACAACAAGTTTTGTCTGCAGGACTCACCGAACCAGGCGAGGCTTGGTTCGAGTCCTGAGGGTTCATTTGAATTTGAACTGTTCAGGTTCATGCAGGTAATTGGCGAGAATAACGTTAGCAGTAGTTCCAATTTTGCAAGTTTGCAAAGAATTGCACTGAATTGCACGCTTTTCTGTAGGGGAACGTTGCTGCTGGGCGAAACACAAAAAAGTACAAATCACGCAGTCCTGGGCAGGGTGAGACCTCACGTTCAGCATGTGTGTTGCTAAAAAGGAAGTAATAAACTATTCCTGAGAAGGGATGGCTATTTGAGTAATCTGCTCGTTTTTAAGGTTTGGCCTTGGCCATTTCAATGAAGGTGCACCTGATCGGTGGTTGCTGACATGCGTCCTTCGAGGGTGCTTGCAGCTCCTGGAAGTCCACTTCAGACGACCTATCGCCTCATCCGTGTGGACAGGGCTGTGCCCTCTAAACGCCATAGTCTCTCTGGGTTGTGGAAGGGGAAGTATGGAGGAGAGACACCTATCCAAGTGATCCATATTACTTATGACTTCACGGGGCCGTGTGCTAAGATCCATGCATTGAAGGTTGATTTTCCCTCTCTCTTTCCTCCACGATATGTTATTCCTACCCGTCTGTGCTTGTTGGAAACTTGTTGAAAGCTTATAAGAATCTGAGCGACATGGCAAAATTGCAGTGGATTCCTCGTGCTGTTCATTCCCTGTATGTCATAAGGGTTCGACTTTGGCCAGCCTGCTAAGGTGTTGCACTAAAGTTATGCTGACTTTGTCACAGCACTTTTGACAAGGGTCGAGGTATCAGTATCTCTGACATGCCTACGACGTTTTTAGGTTTGAGATGGCTTCGGCATGTGAGGTACCCCCTGAACTATCACCAACGTTCAAACAGGGTTACATGAACTCTGGGTTTCTGTGTCCGTGAGGTAGACTGAGGCCTGTCAAGTCACGTAGGTGACTGGGGATAGATTTATCCCAGCAGGAGAGCGGACCTTCTGGGCTCAGGCTTCTCCACTTAAGGAACCACGAAATGCCAGGGATACAGCCCTTGTCAATATGAGGTGGCTCTTGCTGGGCGAAGATGACCACCTCAGAGGGTCTCAGTCTGAACAATCTGCACATGAGGCCAAGGAGGTAAGATGTCGACTGGCCTACATCTGCTCAAATAAAGTGGCGGAGTGGTATTAATGAGCCGGGCAGAATTTGTGCGTAAGGAACGAATTGGGGATAACTCTCAGTCAAGTTGGCGTTGAGCAGCAAGGTCATTGCTGTGCATTTTCACCTGGATACCTGCTATACATGGGCTAGTGTATCAGTTGTGTGCTTCCACTCTGACTGTTGCTTTTGAAATATAGTTGATGTTTTTGCCATTCACAGTCTTCAGCCTCTAAATGGGGGAAAGCTTCTTCAGATTTTGTCAGGGTTAAAGCTACATATCCTTATTCTGAACTCCTTAGGGGACGCTCCTATCTGAGCTTACCTGCCTTCAAGACTAGACTCCGTGATGTTCCAAAGGATAATCTGTTGGTAGTCAGAGTAATCCAAAATGTCAGGGAACGCAAAGGACATTGCTGTATTTTGTCTGTGGTGGAGTGACATGATCTTGGACTAGGGTTTTTTGGAGATCATGCTCATTTTGGTTTGCTGTTCAGCGGAGTGTGCATTGAAAGCATGTCAATCTTGATGCGCTTCGTGGAAGTACTATCTACGTTGATCCCTGCTAGTATTCCCAGAAATTTGTGCTGTCACTGTGCAAAGATGGGACTTCGATACATGTTTTGGCCCTATATGTGTGGTTTAGAACCTAGACATGCTAATGCTGGCTTTGACAATGGGCAGGTTGCTGCATGCTTCCGTGGCAAAGGACATTGTGCGGGTGCACCTGGTGAGAGCTCTGGATGGGTCGACGGCCGCCTCTGGCAGTACACTGACGGCGACATAGGCTTTCTCTGGCTCGACAACGTGGACCGCCTTGTGGACTTCAAAAGAATTGATGCAGATCTAAGTTAAGAATGCACTTGTGAACATGTATCTGGCTCTGGCTCCGGCTTCAAGCAACGAATTTTGGCCCCCATGATTGGTGGAATGCTTCTGAATACTTGGCATTCTTCTTCAACCATAACAATTTTGTGGCCTTTGTCCTATCACCATTTTTGCAGTGCCTGTGGGATAGCGAACGTCTTCTGGGAGAAGTCAAAAACTGATTCGTAACTGGCCCCTGGGGGAGTTGCGGAGGCTGTTTTTTCTTTTTCTTTTTCTTTTTTTTCCTTTTTCTTCCCTTTTTTTTTTTTTTTTTTTTTTTTTTTTTTTTTTTTTTTTTTTTTTTTTTTTTGGGAATGTCTAGTTTGTTTTTGTGGGGGGTTTATCTGAGCAGGGCCCACTTTTTGTGTCATGTAGGGGTGTGGTCAGAAGCAGACTGTGGAATGGCTGTTGCAGCTGCTGAAGTGTGATGCAGGACTGACGGTGTATCACTGGCGTGTGGTGCGATTAGTAGCTGATGTGGATTTCAGCAATTTTGACTGTCAAGCGGGGTTTGTAGTTCATGTAGAGTGACTGCTGCATCAAGTCACAACAGCTTTTAACCTTCTGATCTGAACGACGGCTTTTTACTCACTCAAACTCACAACAGCGTATCGTGTCTCTAGGAGAAGCTGTGCAAGTGAATACATTGGGAGGGATGGCCAGGCAAGCAGTCCGTTAAACTTCCAACACTCGTTTAGCTTGTCCTCCTTCCTAACAGGAGCTAGCATCTGCCAATCAAGCCTTTCCAACAGTGGGCCCCACTTACTGTGTTTGTTAGATTACGAGCAGGTGCGTGCTTGGGATTTAAAGTTGTCTCGCGACATATGTACTGCGTTACAGTCCAAATGTGGTTACTGGTCTGGCAACATGTGTGGTAAGGTTATCCAATGACGTCTCTGGACATGTAGAGGATTGGTCTGGGATGCTGCACATGCTAGCATGCTAGATATACATGTGTACACAACTATGTATACTCTGTATAATTATATGTATACTATGTATTAAACCAGAGCATGCATGCTCTGGTTTTAAGAAACCAACCAAGGTAACATGTGTGTGTGTGTGTGTGTGTGTGTGTGTGTGTGTGTGTGTGTGTGTGTGTGTGTGTGTGTGTGTGTGTGTGTTTGGGGGGGGTGGGTGCTGCTTGGGTGCGTGCGCATGCGTCTGCGTCTTCCATTTTTACCTCTAAGTTATACTATATAGTATAACTTATACTGTATATGCTATAACTTATACTATATATATATATATATATATATATATATATATATATATATATATATATATATATATATATATATATATATATATTATATATATATATATATATATATATATATTATATATATATATATATATATATATATATATATATATATATATACCGTACCGTCGCAAATTATTGGGCAATAAACTTATTTTGGGCACCCAAAAATCCCTAAATAATAATTAAAGATAAGAAATAATCCGAAAAATAATGGCGCAAATTATTGGGCACACCCTCCGGGAGGGTCAAGGAATATTTTTTAATATTTTTTAGAACCCCATTTCATCGTACTAGATGGTTGATCAACACGGGTTTTGTGACAAAAACACATCACAGTATTTTTTAAATGATAATTTACAGTCATCGGAACATCCCTGCACCTCGAGGACGCACGTACCGCCGACAAAATCCCAAAGATAATGGCGCAAATTATTGGGCACCCCCTCCGGCCGTTTATTCGATTTCTTTTTAATTTGGGCGCCGAAATATTTATTGCCCAATAATTTGCGTCGGTACGGTATATATATATATATATATATATATATATATATATATATATATATATATATATATATATATATATATATATATATATATATATATATATATATATATATATATATATATATATATATATATATATATATATATATATATATGTATGTATGTTATCTACCGGCTAGCCGGGGCTGGGAGGGGGATACACCGAATATGTCCCGGCTCTGAGGGAGATGGGATTTCCAAGAAACCGAGGTGGAGCCGAGGCGGAACCAAGGTTTCTTGGAAATCCCATCTCCCGAGGGAGCCGGGACATATTCGGTGTATCCCCCGACCAAGCCCCGGCTAGCCGGTAGATAACTAACTTATACCCCAGGCGGGTGGTATGAGTTTTGTAAACACGTTTGTTTGTAGAACGTAGGCCCTCGTCGGGATCCGAGACGCCACAGAACTCCGTGACTAATAGAACATAATTATTACTTGGTAATACACAAAATAACATATAAATCATGCTTGGATGGTGCATACGACAACCCCGTCTTTTTTCCATGAATCGTGATCTTCCGAGATCGGGAGTCCGACCGGTGTTCACCGTCGGAATGAAAAAAAGCGATCAAGGGAACCCACAGACCCCTGCCTTGATACAGACTTATAACCTTTCATTGTTTTTTTTGCGTTAAAAACATTGTTTGTGAAACATTCGGCTGCAATAGCGGGAGGAAGCAGGCTCTGCAGTACATATACAAGGTTCAATGTATCCCTTTGTCCGAAAGTGCGGATGGGTAGTGTGCTGCCACCACTGCCGACGAGGAGGACATGGGTTCAAATCCCACTCCAAAAAGAAGGAAAAAAAGTTACTTTCCTTAAGCCGGGTGATATGGGCAGGAAGCTGGGGGATACTAGGAGGAAGCTGAGGATAAGGCAGCCGCGGGGTATATGGAGTGAAGGCGGGGTATATGGAGTGAAGGCGGTGGTATATGGAGTGAAGGCGGTGGTATATGGAGTTAAGGCGGTGGTATATGAGAGGCCACGTGGTGCAGCGCAGACTAGCTGAGAAAATACATCATTTATTTCACCGGCTAAAACCCCTCCATATCACCCAGCTGGGGTATAAAACGATATATCTATTTTTGTGCACAGTATACACAGACATACCCTGTCTGGCCAGGGAAGGCACAGGCCAAAAAGATCAGTCGATTGATCTTCTTAACTTAAGTAGACGTTTAAACATTTTAAAAATATTGTCCCGTTAACGTTCCAAGCAGTGCATGCTAGTAATGGAGGTGGCTCAATAAGGGACTGGCAAGTCCGACTACTTATAAGTAATTACTGCTGAAGTAGCTACTCATGCAAGGAAAGAAAGACGAATATGTTCTGCGCAAATTTAAATGTTGCATAAAATTGCATATACATGCACATGCATGCACGGTGAAGGGTCTACAAACGGCAGCTGGCCCCTGGCTTCCTCTTATCCTATGTTGGACACATGGTTTGCGGTTGAGTATGCTTCACTTTGAAGTTCAAGTAAGGTTTAAACGGCATATAAAGGACGAAGGGAGGGGGGAGCTTCCCTCCCTCTCAAGGCGGCCGCGCGGCCGCCTTGAGTAGGTGCACCTAACGTTCGGTGTTAACATACCCAATATAGTAACATACTCGCACTTTCCTGTAAAGATGGATCATGTAGATTCAATTGGCTAGCTGTAGGTATACCTACCTATAGGTCCCATTCCATACATGGTGTCTATCTGGGTCCGTCTCGGGAGGAAGAAGGCATGGGGTCCAGAGTCTGGACTCCAGACCGTCTGTGAAGTCGCGGTAGTCGAGTCGAGGAGAAAAATTCGAGGGCTGGTTGAAACAGCCCGCTGGTTGGTGCAGTCTCGGGTTATCTCCCCCTGGTGTCTGTCGAGGTACTCCGTGTGAAGGCACGCACACCTCTGCCCTTCAACCGGTCTTGAAGAAGCGGCAAAAACTTAAACCTAGCACCCTAGCCCGGATGGCAAGGCTGTACTTTGCATTCTCCTGAAGACATCAAGTTCATTGTAATCAAAAGATAAGACGACTGCCGCCACCGACAAATGTTTAAATAGGAGACGGACGACAAACACTTGCAAACACAGCCAAGGATTTAGAACTGGAAATTTTGCTTTAGTATTACATTTGGTAGAAAATGGTGTGGGGAAACGCTGGTGGTATTGGCATCGGTGATTGGGTTGAACGACTACAGGCTAACGACCCGGAGTTGACGTCTTTAGTTGTCCTGGCGTCCCGGGCTTTTCAGCATCAAGTATGTGCATTCATCCACATTGCTTTTATCTCAGCCTAATAGCTATCGGTAACTGTCGATGCTTCAAGTCCTCGAGCCACACCTCTTGATGTACAAGGGCGTACATGTATAAGGGCATGTTGATGTTCCTGCAATTCCGCAAGAAGAGATAGGTAGCAGAGGACCTTGCTTCAAGGGGAAGCATGAATGCTCAATTGTGTCAAAATGGTTGATCAGGTAGAAATCATGTATGATCCCTTGCTTGGATTTCTTCAAGCTTACGCAGCCGATATGCTAACGTGGTTGATGTGCCAGGACGTTGCACAACTGTGTAGTGCCTTGAGTTCAAATTCTACTCTGACGGATCTAAATGCAAGTGGACGGCCCGTGTCTGCGGAAACAACCCAACTCTTTGCGGAGATGCTCACTGTAAACACAGCTTTGACGAGCCTAAGTATTGGGGACTCTGCTTTCGGAGATGAAGCCGCTGAAATACTGGCTCCAGGGCTACAAGCCAACCAAACGCTCCAGAGGCTTGATCTAGAGTTTAAAGGCTTGACTTCTCGGGGTGTTGAAGCTCTGGGGAATGCCCTTGAAGGGTGTGGACTTCAAAGTTTGAATCTGGCAAAGAACTCTGTTTGTGCTCGGGGTACTTCTCCCAGTCTTTGCTATTCCCTTCACCATGTTTTGGTCAGCATAGCTGCATTGTTCCAATTGGACCTGTGCCGTGCAAGAACGCTACATAGCACTGCATGGGTTTTTCAGATCCCGCCACACCCAAATTTGTACAGGGGCGTTCCTAGTGGGGTTGCCTGGAGTGCGTGCACGGCGGACAATGATCAAGCGGTGGCAGTTGGGCCCGCTCTTCCCCCACCCTCTGACCGGACGTAAAGTTCTATTACTCCTCTCTCGCTCTCTCTCTCTCTCTCTCTCTCTCTCTCTCTCTCTCTCTCTCTCTCTCTCTCTCTCTCTCTTCTCTCTCTCTCTCTCTCTGTGTGTGTGTGTGTGTGTGTGTGTGTGTGTGTGTGTGTGTGTGTGTGTGTGTGTGTGTCCGTGGTGTGTGCGTACCTACGTGCACTTGCATTTTGTGTACATGTTCCCAGTCCTCCCACCCCCCCCCAACTCTCTCTCTCCTGCTCGCTCCTTCCTGACAGCGTTCTCGTTCCCCCTCCCCGCCGGTCACTCTGGTCCTGCTACCGTACCCTGCCTTGCCCCCCTTCCCACTCATTTTCCCCTTCTCTGTTTGAGGAGGTAGTGTGTTCACAGAGGGAGGTGGGTGGCAGGGGCTGCAGCCCTGGGCAGAGGCATGGAGAAGCTGAGGGAGCTGAATCTGAGCAGCTGCGATCTGACAGTAGAGGCCTTGGATGCGCTCCGATCCTCTGCCAGCTGGGACTGCCAGCTGGAGCGCTTGCATCTAGACGACAACTGTCTGGGCCCTGAGGGCGGTCCTGCCTTG
>MVGU01001525.1:0-42500 GCA_002005505.1 Botryococcus braunii | reverse complement strand
CTGCAGCAGCTCGGTAGCACACTGCTCATGAAAAGGTAAAGGCGGAGAGTTAACGCTGGTCGAAATCCTGCCCGAGTGACTCGGTCCTTTCCAAGGCCCCTCGCCCGTTCCCTGACCTCAGAGCTGAAGATGACCGTCAGAGCTGAAGATGACCGTCGGTCGGACCGTCTACATGAAAGCAACTAGTATTGCTTCCTAAACTTACAGCAGCGGCTTGCAGGGAATTGTCGGACCTCTGAGGGCAGACGATTCTGCCCTTTACCAACCCGCCCCCCCCCCCCCCCCCTCTTCCCACGTTGACTTGGCGGACTGTGAAGGGCATCTTTGGCTTTTGATGTGGAAAGGCTTCCACCCCCACAGTATGCATCCTACTTTTCAATGAAGAGACATTGTTACGTTGCAGACTTTCAGTACCGTTGTAGTATCTAAATCATGATACGTAACACTGTAATACTTGGGCCATGATGAATTTCCTAATCGAAAAGCCCTTCCCCACTGAAGTTGCTACTTCGTAACTTTTATGGTTATGCTTTGTCTCTACATTCTTACTGTAATGCAACAGCACTGCGGTCCCCCACGCAGGTCCTTACTACATAGTAGAAAGTTATACCAATAAGGTAAAAGGACGCATTAGTTGTACAACCTGGCACACAGTCTACTGCTGCAGGCCGACTTGCCTGCTGTGCGCTTGTGGCGCTGCACCAGCTGACTATCTGGGCAGCCCAGGACACTCTGATTCTTCTGAGGGCACCCAGCTGCGGGGTACCTGGGGTACTGTGACCCGTACAGTGCCCTGGCCGTGGTGATGAGCGAGTCGGGCTCATAATCAGTCCCTACTCGGGAATCCCGACTGAGGTCTGGACAAGGAGAGCTGTCGATAGGTTCACATATTTCTTGTACAAGGATCCCCGCAAGACGTAGGCCTTCCGCGATGGCCTTTCGCCGTGCTGACCGACAGTTTCGGTGATTCCAGCAGTTATCTTGGTCATCTGATACTTGTCATGAAGGCCGTAATTCTCACAGCAACTCGCACGTTTCGATGTGATTACTGTATTACCCAGACGAACTTCCAGGTGCGTTTTCGAGAATTTGCAACTTTGTCTGTTAAACCCTTCATTTCAATCTGGAGTCTCTCACTCTTTTCTGAACCCATGTGAATAGCTCACAACTTGGGAGTCTTCGTAGTATCGGTAGATCGGTCAGCTCTGATATGTGCTCTTGTGAGGCTTTCAGACATTCGAGTAGGCCAATCTTATGATTATATCACGGTTCATATTGGAAATATGCATTATCTATTGCTTCCGGTCGGGCCGCTCGTCAAGGACTGATATTATCACCTTATCCGTGTTAGGTTCCGTGGCTTTCTTGTCCATGACGGCCAACAATGCCATGTTAAAATGCTTGAATACATAATAAATTTGCAATATTGGCTCCATCTTTAGACGTTCTGCTCCACAGTGGCTCGATTGGGGCATTCAAAGCGCAGTGGCAAGGGCGTATGTATTTGGTAACCATAGGTGCCCAGCTATATGCGCCATGATGTCTCAGCTTCTTTTCTCCTAATCCAAGCATTATAAGCATGCTACGAGTGGTTCTTCCTGATAGTCTGATATAGACGATAGCTCCATCAACCTTTGTGTGGGTAAGTTTTGAACATGTACACAGGATTGTAATAGCAGGGTACCCAAATTTGAGGGCCCGAGAGAAGGTTGCATGTGGCACTTGCTTAGGATAATGCAGCAATTTACACATGCTTATTGGCAGCAAGGGTCAAGGAGTAGTGTGGCTACCAGCAGAGAAGTCCGAGGCATGGCCAATGTCCTCCCGGGGCAAGGCCGGTCGACCTCAGGATCCTCACGAGGCATACTATTCTGACTGCTAGAATCCTGCGCTCACTCCTTCGCAGGCTATTTAGAATCCTAGTAACAGCTGCCTTGGTCCACTTGCAGCTGCACTTTTAAGTAGCAGCTTGACTGTCCACCAGCAGCAGCACTGTTAATGGACCGTACAAACTTGTTGCAAAATGTGTCTGGGGATTCTGCAGGGAGTTTGAAGCTGAGCTACACCTGGGCAGCCTTGTCTCTGACAGCCGGGGCCGTAGCTAACCCGGTCCGTATTTTCAGATTTGGCGCCTTTCCGCTGACCACTGTGCCACATGGCTCCAAAGTCAGTTTCGGGCAAGGTTGGCGGAGCATCTCGGGGATGTGCCCCGGCCAACCATAAGCATGGGACGACTGGGATGAAATCCAAGGCCTTGGATATCAATGCCATAGCAGCGGAGTTCGCGGAATTACGTGGAGAAGCATCGAGCTCCTCTCCAGTGACCTCACCCCACTGGTCTCAAGCGGTGGACATGGAGTCCCCCGTGCTGACAAAGATGAATTGCGGGCGAAAGCTCACCGCGGAAGAAATCTGCGATGCGGCCGCTCGCGTCAAGATGTACCTCAACCCGGGCGACAATGGAGGCTGGGAAGCAGAGACTTATCTCCTGGATGAGCTCGCAGCCCATTCGGCGCTGCTGCGTGTGTGTGCAGGCATCGAGGTGTTTGTGCCAAATCCCAAAGTTGCAGCACACGTGCTGGGCGTTGTTGCAAAGTATCCTGGGTATGATCTTCTCAAGGAGGACATGGCCACGGCATACGCAGCCCTCCAGCTCGAGGCTCCCGAGGAGGATGCCGACTACCAATTCCTCCGGGACTTGGTGTGCATACCGCCGCTCATCAAAAAGATGAAGCAATTGCGCCAGGAGCGCATGTCCAAGTTCTCCAGCATCTCTGAATCGACCATGGCACTCATGGAAGATTGCCGCAACCTGCAACGCGCATACCAAAAGTGCGTTGATGCCGATGTCGCTGCCATTGCTGCGGTACGAGAGGCACAGAAGCGCCTGACTGATGCCAAGGCGCAGCGCATTGAGGAGCTGAGGGGTGCTAAGGCGAAGTTGGTGGACCTCCAGGCTCTCACCAGCTCCACGCTGTCTCCAGACGAGCTGGCCCATGCTCGAAAGGTGTACCGAAACACTGTCTCCCTGCGTGAGGCTTGCTCAGAAGAGTGCTTCATTGAGACCCTGAGGATGAAAAAAATCGACGGCAACGCCGCAGCCAACAGGGGTTCTTTGGCGAATTTAGAATCAGATGCAATTGTTGCCGTGCTCACGGCAAAGACCCTGGAGGCAAGGCAAAAGGTTGAAGAAATCATGCAGCAGCTGCACAGCGGATACTAAACAAACATTGTTAACACGTTGCAGCGCTGCAGCTGCCTAAGCGTTGAATGCAACAGCCACCGGGCCCTGAGAGGTGGTTCAACCACACAGCCTCCCTTATGGCTTTACATAGGTCTGAAGGTGGCCCAAGCGATTCGAAACAATGTTCATTAATGAATTCAGTCCTGACATCGACGATGACATCAACAACGTACAGATGGTTTCCCGCGTGTGCATAGAATTCAAACATGTACAGCATTGCTTTTGGGAAATCAGCTTTTGCGGGTAAGTGGTCCTAGGATTAGTTAATCTATCGTATAGACTAATTCATCATGGCGATACCCGGCAGGGCAGGTTATGCAAAATTCCCCTTGTTTTGATGCATTAAGCCAAAGGGAGCCTATGTACAGTCAGCCTATGAGTTGGACGCCTTATGTACATTGACGTGTCCAACGAGTGTTCTTTCTTGTCTACAGGTAGCTATGTCTCAAAGCTAGAGCGACAAGCTCGAGCAAACAATTGTTGCTTGCAAGCTAAAGCTAGCTTTTCTTCCCCTTATGGGGTCAGCGACCTGACGGCGGTATACATACGTATGGCATGGCCTGTGACGGTATGCCAGGCACCAGCAGCTGTCTATGGAGTTTATGCCGGGATGCATATTATAAGATGCATCTTAAGAGCTTGGGGTTCTAAAAGGGGAGTCCCCTGGTGATCATTCCGCTCCGTGAGAGTCCGTGAAGCCATGAGTTTGTGAGACGGATCCATGAAAGGGGTGCTTTACGGCAAGGCTAACTACATACATGCATTTGAACGAGCCATTCTAGCTTGCGATCTCAACCTTAAAAGTGCTGGGAAGAAGTTGATATGTCTCAGTCCAACGCTCAGCGGGACATAAAGCAGCGAGTGTACTAGTCTGCTGTACATACATCCAGTTAACAACGTTGCTTCATGCAGATTGACGTCGTTTCCGTGCAGGGCCATCCTTTCTTGTCTGAGTTGTGAGTTTAATGCTACCCGGCGGGGCGTGTACACGACTTCAGCGTTCAATTAAACGCTTATAAGCATTTCGGTGTACAGTCATCCAGTCAGATAATTAGGATCCTCCGGATTTCCAACTGTTTTCCATTAGTATTGGGACGCCATATATGTGGAGGATGTGAGAAGATCTGCAGATCAGCTGACCCCTCTAGAGGGGTAAGTATTCGCGTTGCGCATGTGCGCTGCACTGCGCGGAATGCGGAATGCGCATGCTGAATTAGCTGGCATGCTACATAAGAATCGTTGGTCTTCGCATCCTTTCTTTGCTCCGACAGAACCCTCTTAAGCTTGTTCCTTTTCAGTATTGAATGACCACAATGTTTTGACTACTGGTTCTTAAAACAGCACTAAGTTTAGATTTGGATTTTATAAAAGGGAAATGCTCTTGGCGGAAGACCCCTCATAACCTGTCCCACACATCTTCTGGATCCGGCCGGGCCACATCGACATGTACATTAGTTTAAATGGAGGAGTATTGGACAGAATTTGGGATTCATGTATGAGTAGCTACCCTTACCTATATAGTAGTTACCCTTAGCTTGAGGCCCTGACAAATCGGGTAACATAAGTAAGCAATTGCGCAAGCAACTCCTGAATCTAAATGACTTGACCCACGCAGCTCTGATTCATATCTTGATTAAGAAGTGTCTGTACAGCCCACATCATATTCATCGTGTCTGTACAGCGCTGCTCGAGTTCTGGTCTTCTATATCCAGTTTTCTGCAGCAGCTGAACCCTATGCGGCAACGTGCAGGAGGCTTACGCTGCCTGTACTGAACCTGTGGGGCACAAGTTGTGGCGATCAGTGACTGCAGATAACGACTCTTTATTAAAGAGCAAGCCCCCCCCCCCCCCCCCCCCCCGCCCCCCCCCCCCCCTCTTCCCGGGGGGGGGGGGGGATCCCGACTATCCGATCCGGATCCCGACTTACCCGATAGCGCAACACTGTTACAAAAGGATTTGTACAAGGATCTCTGCATGGCAGCGGAGAAGCGCTTATCCCCCTGGGAAGTAATGTGCCATGCCATTATCAAGAACGTGATCTGTGAGAAGTAATATCTGCTACGAGGGCCATGCTATTTGAGCCAGACACCCGAAGATTCACACTTCCGATGGGGCGCCGCCTTTGAGCCAGATGCCGTTTCTGGTGCGTCTAGGAGATGTTGCTGCTTGTACGTCTGATGAAGATTTCATATGATTTGTGAGGTTTTCTAAAAGATTTACGCATTGTCAAAGCTACTTCAGTGCGAGTGGTCGCATTATCGGAGACACGCTCATGAAGATAGAATTGAGATTCGCATGTCAGCAGGAATTTTCTGAACAGATGATTTTTCAAAAGAGGACTGGAATACGATTTTGTTTATCGTCCTTTTTGTCGGGTCGTATGTCAAGAGTTGTGTTACGTTTGGGGGGCTGGGGGGGGCGGGGGGAGCGGGGGTGTGAAGGTTTGTTAAAGCTCTCCACATCTGTGAAGATACTGCTAAACTTAAACTTATCTGCACTATTTCCTGGACACTCGCATCATTGAACGGCTCAGTAACGTATCGAGCGTCTCACTTCGGGTGGCAGCAGGCTAGAAAGCAGAAAGTTTTTGCACTAAAGCAGTGAAACCGGAGGATGACGATCACTTTTATTCGTGTGCTTTCCATGAAGTTTATTGTCGTTTCAAGTGGTCAGCTGAGGCTTGTTTAGGGTCCCCGATTCTACATTCAAGTTCTGCCATGGTGGCAGGGGACAGACGTGCCTCCTGATTACTTTTCTGTGAAGACTTTGTGTTGCAAAGCTTCGCAATAGTGTTAATATCTATCAACACCTGATCAGAGAGGGAAGGCTTGTGTGTTTCCCGAAGCATCGTATCTGCTCAGGTGCCATGTATACAAATAGGCTTTCAAGCCTGCAGGTGTGGAGGTGCATGTGGAGGGGGCCTGTATCGCTGCATGTGTGTGTGTGTACATGTGTACATGTGTGTGTGTGTGTGTGTGTGTGTGTGTGTGTGTGTGTGTGTGTGCGTGT
Source organism: Botryococcus braunii (assembly GCA_002005505.1). Lineage (NCBI taxonomy): Eukaryota > Viridiplantae > Chlorophyta > Trebouxiophyceae > Botryococcus > Botryococcus braunii. The sequence continues at coordinate 36,247 of MVGU01001525.1, read as the reverse complement.
GCGTGTGTGTGTGTGTGTGTGTGTGTGTGTGTGCGTGTGTGTGTGTGCGTGTGTGTGCGTGTGCGTGTTTGTGTGCGTGTGTGCGTGTGCATGCGCGCGTGCGTGCGTGTGTGTGTGTGTGTGTGTGCGCGTGTGTGTGTGTGCGTGTGTGTGTGTGTGTGTGTGTGTGTGTGTGTGTGTGTGTGTGTGTGCGAGCGCGCGCGTGCGCATGTGGACATCTGTTCCCCGTACGTGTGCAGATGTCTAAGCATGTGCGGGGTAGGGGGGGGGGGGGGCGGGGTGTGGGTCAATGCAAGTGCAGTGCGTTTGCGGCTGGGCCTATATGGGTAAGTGGTTGTGGAGGATAGGGTTATGCTTAGGGACTTACGTCGCGTGGAGTAATGGAGAAAGGCTTTGAGCTCTCGAGATAGATAAAAACTGGTGAAAAATGGCATGTGCATCATGATCACCAAAGAGCATGCGTGATGTTAAGCTGATGATTGCTGGTTTACTGCTGAAAAACAAATGGACATATCCATTACTGTAGGCCACGTTGCAAGGCTATTGCCTAGCTACAGGTATAGTGTAGAATTTGGGGTGAAATAAAGGCCAATGCATATGAGTTTGAGGCTGAATGCTGCTCCTGCTGGCCCCCTCTTGTAGTGAACAAGGTGGCATTTGAAAACCTGCTGTTGTGAACACATGTATCCACCACTCAACACGCAAGGACCTCGTTTGAAATCTGTCTGGAACTCGTGTATGCAGGTGATTTCAAAAATGAGCTGCAAGTGTGCAGCCAACCGCGCTGATGGGCGGGTACGTATACGGTGGGCTCGAAAGTAGAAGCTGCTGCCGTCGACGTCCTGTGTGAAACACGATCATGGCCCCCAACCGTATGGCACCGAAAGCGATCGTGGGGAAGGTGCCTAGAGATTTCGGGGGAGGTGCTGGGAGGCCGCGGCCCGCCCCTGCCGACCATATGCATCCCAGAAATGGAACGGGGCCGGGGTCGGTAGACATTAATCTCTTAGCCACGGAGTTCATGGGGCCGACTGGAGCGTCCTCTTCTTCAGTAGCATCCACGACTGCAGGTCGCTCGCTGGCCAGACCAACCTCCCACTGGGCTCAATCATTCTGCACGGATTCCCCTCCGCTCAAAAAGATGAATGGAGGTCGGAAGCTCATTGTTTCGGAGATCAGCGATGCGGCCGCCCGCGTCAGGATGTATCTCAACCCCGGCCAAAAAGGGGGCTGGGAGGCCGAGCCCTTTCTCCTGGAGGAGCTCGCACTCCATCCGCCGCTTCTCCGCTTCTGTGCAGGCGTCGAGGCGTTTGGCCAGAACACCAAAGCTGCGGCTCAGGTACTGGCCGTCGTTGCAAACTATCCTGGGTACGACGCGCTCAAGGAGGACATGGCCACAGCGTACGAAGCCCTCCAGCTCCAGGTTCTCGAGGAGGATGCCGACTACAGGTTCCTACGGAACATGGCGTCCACCCCCCTGTTGGTCCACCAGATGAAGCAGCTGCGCCAGCGACGCATGTCCAAGCTGGCCCGCGTACCCACTTCTGCCACGGTACTCATGGATGAGTACCGCAAGCTGCAAAGCGCATACATCAAGTGTGTCAATGTCGAGCAGGCTGCCCTTAACGGGATGCGTGCCGCTGAGCAGCGCCTCGCAGATGCCAAGGCACAGCGCCTGGAGCAGCTGAGGTCCATAAAGGGGAAATTGTCACTCCTCCAGGGCATCACCAACACGAAGCTGGGTGCAGATGAGGTTGCGCAGGCCCGGGAGGCACACCAAAGCACTCCACACCTGCAGCAGACTTGCACGGTTGGGTGCTTTCTGGAAACTCTGAAGATGCAGAAGGTTGGGGGCGCCATCCAGGCGAACATTTCATCCTTTGCAGAATTCGATCCTTCTGCAGCTGTCACGCAGCTGAATGCAATGACCCTGAGGGCAACGAAAAATGTCGAGAGCGTTCTGGCACAGCTAAACAGCGCGATCAGTTCCAAGAATGACGCAGCTGGTTGTTCTCCTGAGTTGAATGCACCAGGTGGCAATGCTGGTGATCTTCCTCAAGGCATCGCAGAGCTCATCGGGGTGTGGGAGACCGCGTTGCAGGAATCAGTGCCAAACACTGACGTGTGACTTTCAGCTTGAAGTGGGATGCAAAGTATCATGTGATGCTTTGTCTAATCATCATCCCTCGGGGCGCGCCTGATCAGTGACTCATGAGTTTCTTCTCAGATTTGAATACATATGCTATCGTCAGCTTAGCGCTGACGGGTCTGGGAACAATCGATACCTGTTTGTTTAGCTGGTCTGAGAAGATGATTGGTAAGGGCATCTATACAGCGGCTCCTGCAGAGCTGCCAAGCTGGACCGTGAAAGTCACAAATTTGGGACTCATCATGTGTAGGGTTATTCTCCCCTACGGCACAAATGAGCCATACATCGCTGTATTTTAACGATTCCCTGGCTCACAACTACTGCAGCCGTCATTTCCTTTTATGGTCATGGAACCAGCTGCATACAGTCGCCGTGAAGAATCTTTTGATGATGCGTCATGCATGTGCATTTGTTTTGTGGAGTCACATGCAATCGATAAGAGAGGTCTAAAGTCTTCACCCCACGTTTGGTCATGGGTAGGAGGTCGGTAGGCCCAACTGTCTCAAATGTGTCCGAACATGCCCGGCGCTTCAACGCCCCATTGTGACTTCACCTCCTCTGCACTTGGCTCCTAAAAATCCAACTGGCTGGTATTCGGGCCCTTAGGCTGTATCACATGGCACGCGTATGCGTCTGAGCTTGGCCGATCTTGATCAATCTAACTGAAGCCAATTCGCAGTGTGGGCCAGGCATGTGGACACTGACATTGCATACCTCGCTATGCCATACGGGTTTCAAAGGCTATAGTATGCTGATCCGCCACCCTTCCTGCGATATCAAGTGGCTGGATACTCAGTACTCTTGCGGTCTTTTGCATGTCTTGACTCATCTGGCACGTTCCACTCTCCTAGCAGTCACTATAGTTCTGAGCATGCCAGCAACCGGTGCTACGGCCTAGATACGTGCCGCTCAGCATTTCTGGAGGTCTTCCAAGTGGGTGTATTAAAGGGCATTGAAATGTTCATAGTGAGATGCTGATGGTCAAACAAGTTGTCGATAGTTGATTGTTAACCGCATCCAAGTTTTGACGGGTTAAAAGAATTTACAAGATCAACACAGACTTTGTTTGCAACAAGTGGGGAATGTGAGAGCATTATCCCATGCCTACAGCAATGCAGGTCATGGACAATATTATATCTACCAGGGGAGTTATTGCACGTCTTGCTGACCCATGTATGATCATACATGGGTCAGCAAGACGTGCAATAATAACTCCCCTGGTAGATAAAATATTGTCTGCAGAATTTGCAAACAGTCTACTCTTGGAACTCCGAGTCGTGTATATGGGGAAACTGCGGCGGCTGGGGCAGCTCATCAGACCTGTCATAAGGCAGCAGTAACGTTAACTCCCTATATAATGCAAAAACCCACTAGATCTTCTAGAAGAACTCAGAAAGTGTAGGGCTCGTCCTGGGGGAATGGGTCAACACCTTGGATGCGAACACTCTCCATATCCGTATGGATGCTACACACTAGAAAAATTCCTGTATGGGGGGCCGGCTATGTACATGTATACTCGTCCGAATGGGTCAACACAGCAATATTGATTGTGATGGAACGCCACCCGGCATGCGCACGCAGGGCAGCGCAACCCACACCAATTGACCTGGCAAATGCAACCAGAGTGTTTGTAGGCTGTGTGCCATGATAATTGTTGATTAAATGCTATGAAGTCCTGTACTGTGTTGTTGAACCTCGGCACCCATATCTTTTGTTCAGTGGTGCAGCTCACACATCCCAGTCTCAAGAAAATCAAATTTGTGCGTAGCATAACCGCTGCGATATGCTGTGTAAATGTTGCAAATGTCCTTATGTGCGGCAAAGTCATGTTCACCCACAAAACAAAGACAACCCCCGTTCAGATCCAGCCACAACGAAAAGAAAGATAAGCCCGTGCTTGACCCAAGGGTGCAGAAGCCGCTGAGGCTCCATGAGTGTTTTCTGTGGCCCCCTATAAAACTGACTTTTAAAGCTTGAAGTACCCCTCGTCACACACGTGACTATCTTGACGCGCATACACATGCCAGTAAGAAGAACAAAATCTGTCATCCAAGAGAACTACAGACTATATCGTCTACCTGAGGCAGAGGAATCATGATTCAAGAACACGGATACATATTTTCATATCGTAATTTTTGAAGCAAAAGTCCTCCGGGTTAGGCAAACGTGCTCCCAAGGTCCTGACCACTGCTGTATCCGTTGCTTGCACCTGACATCAGTTTCTTAGCATTGTGTGTCTCTTGCATTTGACAATCCATGCATAACGGCATCCCGATATAAAGAGAACAAGCATGCCTGTCCATGGGCAACAAACGCATTCCAAGAGGCTGAGGACCCCTTCCTGCTTCTTTAGCAATACACCCAGCGTGGCCTCACCAGATATGGCGCATCAGCAAGAACACCTCACATGCAGCTCTTCCTATGAAAAATGCAATTTTTGTAGCTATGATGCTACCCGCCATTTTTAGGGCTTGCAGAGAATACACCAATCCTAAGTGCTCTCGAACTCCAACTTAAAGCATGTCTAAACCGCAAACTCAACTACGTTGCAATCCAAAAACCTTGCCTATTAGGACCACCACCTGCGCATGTGGGTTCCCCTTCTCCACTATCTGTCAAGAGGGACATGAATAAAGGGGTTGGAACTTGCATCCTCGTACTTATCTCGCTTGAAACTTTAATCATGGCTCAACGACTCAAGCTAACTACCTAGGAAACTGTGATGGACGGTTTATATCCTAACTTCCAACAACTTCCACCTGTTCTTCAATGACAACATCATGAACCCACCATAAGCAATAAGCTTAAGCTTAACAGAATGCTGAGAGCTTGTCCATGCAGCACTCTGCCATGCACACTCGGCATTAACCTTAGCGTATATAGGAATAGTACCGATTGCAAAAATAAGCACGCCGCCTGAAAACCATAGTTTTTGACTAAAAGAGATGAAAGATGACTTTCAATGTTGTCCCATCCAGTGCTCACGCCGCAAGAGTAGACCGCATCCAATACGAGCTTAAACTGTGGTGCACATCATCTAAAACGCCCATAACAGTTTCTTGTGCCTGCAAAACATCACAGCAATAGTGAGGGGTTAAGCGGGATCCAGAGCCTTCGTTGCCCTGACTGTTAACTTCTACTGGAGCTCTTGAGGCATGAGGCAACAATTGGGGTAATGGGTGGTCCTCACATGCAATCAGAGTAGAGACACAACACTATAGGGGGCTTCAATACATACCGTCAATAGCTGAGGGTATCCCTGTAGGATGTTATCCCACGACGCAGCAGGGCGTGTCGACGCTACAAAAGCAAGTGCACCAACGCCGAGAGTGCATGCAACCACCCCCGCAGCAATTCCCCAATTGTGTGCTTTGGCAGGCATAAGAATCTTCCGTAGTTGTACGCAAGCGTCATCAGCGGAACGGGCATACGAAGCCTCTGAACTGTTAGAATCAGACAACAACACCTTCTGGCGGTCTTGGATACCCTGCAAGGCAAATTGGGTCAAGAAGGGCAGAAACATGTTAAGGAAGGTTTGAACGTGCCTTGACATGCTCCCACTAAAGTGCGAACAACCAAACCTTGAGCCTGCTACTTTTGCTGTACGTCACCTGGAGCATCTCACATAGCCTTTTTCGCTGTGCCAGATCTCCTTCAAAAACACTCAGATAGTCAACACGTCGCGTCAAGTGCTGCAAGACTCGAGTGCTTCCCTTGAGGCATGTTGGCAGTTTGTGGCGTTGCTCCCAACAGGATGTCAAACTGGGAGCCTCCTGCCAGACACAAGAACAGTCAAATAGTGGAATGCTGAGCAGCTCCTCAAAAATTTGAAAGCCTGATAGTAACCCTTGAGAATTTATGTCATATTGAATCCACACCGCTTCATTCATTAGGGGCTGTTAATTGCATTAACAAGTCCCACAAATGTAGGTTGCAAAGTGGGCAAATGCCCAAGCAAGACTTCTCACCTGTAAGCACTGCATAACATTCTGGGCAACAAGATCTATAACTGGGCTTCCAATACCATTAGACGGAGGATCCGAAACACGGGATGCAGTTTCCAAGGAAAGCTTCAAATGCTCTTCTGCATTATATCCACCTTTCTGGATCCCTGCAAATACAGCCCAGATATTATCAGGTTCTGCAGGGAACAACAATGAACCCACCACCTTTAGGCATGCAGGAACACACGAACCCAGAGAAACGTCCAAATTGTTCATCACCTTGCATAGCCAACCTCTGCAGTAAAGGATATAGTTCTGCAAGCTTTTTATCTGTTTTTGACAACCCTCCTGGCGTTAAGAAACAGGACCGTAGAATAGCTTCAATAGCCCCAGGAGGTATAAGAGGGTGGATGATCCGTTGCGTCCCATCCTGGTGTGCAAGACCGCTAACCGCAGATCCCTCCTGCACCAGAAAGTTGCCTCGGAAACATGAACATTGGAGAATGCTTAGGAGAAATGTAAATGCAACAGGCGCCACAAATCTTACCAGTGAAGAAACAGCAGGCACTCCACAGCGAACAGACAACATGACATTGCCTGCCTCTTTGCTGTGGCTTTTGCTTGGCCGATGTAAACTCCCTGGCTTCCTCAATGCTGAGGCACTGGAATCTAGCTTCCCATCAATATAGGACAAAGCCTTCTGACGAGCTCCATCGGTCATTTTGGTAATGGGACAATCTTTGTGCCAGACAGACTTGCCCTTAGTTGTAGGCAGGTGAGAGCCCAAAAAAGATGGCAAGATTGCTCGAACCCACATGGCTACTGCCATGCCTGGAGTGGCCCTGCAGATGTGCCCGGCCTCATTTTGCACTCATGTGAAATGTTAAGCATGACTCCACAGACTCGAGACAGACCAACCTTAGACAGCACAGCTATAATGAGAACCGGGCACGTGAAGGGCAAGCAGCATCTCTACCTGTCTGCCTGCTCAAACACCCAGAAGAGGAAGGGGAGCCGAGACAGGCCTGCCCAAGCATCCCCCTTCTCCAGAATGGTATCTGATATCTCAAAAAGACAAGCTGCATTGGCACGCAGAATAACAGAAATTGTCAACAAGAGCCCGACCTGCAAACAAGACTGTTAGCATATGCACACACGTCTCCACTGGATGTGAAGCTGATCTGCACCTATTGTTACTCCCCAAGGTGTCACGAATGTGTTCAACTGTACCTTGGCCTGTGGGATTGTTCCTTTGCCAGCGTTCAGAGGAATCCCCTCAAAAAATTCTTCAAGAAGCTCTACTAGGAACTTTGCCAAGGGGCGTGTCTCTATTCCTTTAAGGAATTCTGAAGATGCAGACGCTATGTCAGCAGGGCACTCCCTCCAAGGAATATCGATCACCTGCAATTGCAGGCATCTCACTTCATTCATAAGTTCAGCCGCTTAGGTGCTTTTATGCAACAGCTCCGAAATTAAAGACAACCTGCAAAATCCTACGCTGTGTCACCTTTCTTGCCTCACAGAAGCCATACCTGGTCCAGAGGTCCTTCGGTGACCAACTTGTTGAACTGCAATTCATTGTCCTTGAAGCTTTTGCGAAACAAGTCTAATAACTTGTTTAATTGCATTGCTTCTTGATATTTGTGCTCCTCCCGTATACTCTTTAGAGTCGCACGAAATGCGTCTGCCTCAAGAAGGCTGGTACTGTAGTCATTGGAAGTCAACTTCTTCACTTTGGGCTTCTTCGACTTGGATTCCTTAGCTAGATAAAGCGGATCTCCTGGCCTTCCGTGGCCAGCCTTTGCATCCTTTGTCATTCTTTCGGAGGATCCGTCGTTCGGAGCTCCCCCTCCCACCTCGGAAAGTTTCTCATTTTGGTCCTGTCTGTTATCAAGTGCTGCAAATGCTGTGATAGCTGAGGGGAGCCCAACGCTGGTAGGAGGCAATCTGGTGCTTGATTCTCTGGGTTTACGGTGTTTGTCCTTGGGCTTCACCGTCTGCCATTCACCGGGGTCTTCTGTTAATGTCATGCTGAGATCAAGCCCAGGAGCCCGTGTGATCAACAGAAACACTAACCCACAATTCCAAGGTGAGGAGAGGGTGGGGCAATTGCATCTTCTCGTTTCCCGTAATTTTTTAGCCAAGTTCAAGCTTGAGAATGACACGCAAGGATATAACGCGTTACCGAGCGGGAGTTTGTATTTTCCGGTACACCTGTACCATCCTGGGACCTCCCATGACCCTCGACCAACACATTCGTCCTTGATATTCCCTATTCCACGGGGGTTGTATGTCCTCCAGGGATACAACCTCCATCAGGCCGCCCAAACAAATATGATTTAACTCATGCATGTTATATTATCTGGCCTAGGGAGCAATGTGGGTTCCTGTGCTCCTTGCGGTGCTCATTTCAACGACCAAGCCAGGACACGCGAAAAATATTAGCACTGTGACTCTTCACATTAGAGACAAAAATGACGTTAGTGAGGATCGAAGAGAGAATAACGTTGCGGTAAGACTCATAGATGTTCGCATGCAGCTTTGCGGAGGTCCACCCGACCTCGTCGGGCGGTAGGGGCAATAAAGTAGTCGACACTACCCACCATACATACATTCATTCCGGGAGTCAAGAAGTTATATGAGAATTATAATTTGAAATTAGATGCGTAATTTCATAATAAATTGTGGTTTATTCGAGAACACCGAGCGCACTTGTCGATCGATGGATGCAGTTATGGTTTGATGTTAGGCTAAAGGGGAACATGCATTGGATCAAGCTTCAAGTGCAATTTCAAGTGTTTCGATAATACTTTTGTACAAGACGTCCACTAATGTCGGATTCAGAAATTGTTCAGTAATGGTCGGGTACACTGCCGCCCCTCCTCCCCAGACCTCACGCCCCCTCCCTCCCCCCCCCCCCCAAACACACACACACACACACACACACACACACACACACACACACACACACACACACACACACACACACACACACACACACAATGTAACAGGGGGAACTTATGGGATGCTTTAATCCTGACAGACGTTTATGCTAGGGCAGTACTTTGGGCGGTTCAGCGTTGGAACACCACCAATGGAGTTTCGGGGATGTTTTGACACGGGGAGTGCGGATACCTGGCTGCCTGCTCTATCATGTCACAGCCCATCCTGCATGTCCCATAAGCGCCTCAGCCCCGCACGCTCTTCGACATATTTTGTAAGTGATGGACACTCCTATTCTGTGAGGCACTTGCTTACAAATGAATCCGGGCCACACCGTTTGAATGTCTCAAAACTGTCCTTCCGCAGCTATTTTAAAAAAGTGTGTGTTATCTCAATCAAGTATCTCTATTTGCGACAAGAGAGTAGGCTACAGTCAAGTACTGTATAGCTGCAGCTCACACAGGGTGCCTCTGGACTGTGCAGGCAGAACCACAGCCTTTCCAAATCAAGTATGGCACCGGTGTTGTGAGTGGCATTGCGTCTAGGGACACCTTCGTCCTCGGTCAGCCAACCATTGTAGTGGAGAATCAAGGCTTTGGTACAGTTTTCTCCACAAGTCCCGAGTTCCATGGGGCTACTTGTGATGGCTTATTTGTGCGCCCTCCCCTGCCATTCACTTTCTTGCGGCTAAACTCGAAGACTCCTCCATCTGATTGTCAGCCCCTGATCAAGTCGTGCGCCACTTGTGATACCATGCTGACAGGACATACCTCACCTGCAGGTTCTAGTTTTCAGGCATGGGTGAACTAGCTGTGTCAAGAAATTAAAAATTTTGTATGACCTGTCTCACTCAAGAAGCCTGCATGAATCTGCACCCACTGCAGGTACAAGAGGTAAATACAAATACAAGTACAATTGCAAGTCCAGCGATCAAACTGGTTGAGCATGCACATTCATATTCCGCTATTCCCCCTTCTCCCCCCCCTCTCTCCCTGTCTATCTCTCTCTCTCTCTCTCTCTCTCTCTCTCTCTCTCTCTCTCTCTCTCTCTCTCTCTCTCTCTCTCTCTCTCTCTCTCTCTCTCTCTCTCTCTCTCTCTCTCTCTCTCTCTCTCTCTCTCTCTCTCTCTCTCTTTCTCCCCCCCCTCCCGTCCTTCCCCTCTCTTCTCCCCCTCCCTTTTTCCGGATCCTAGCCTCTCCCTCCCCACCCCTCCTTTCCCTGTCTGGCTCCTCCTGGCCCCGAGACCCACGCATTCCTCAAAGTAATTTCAACAAAACTTGGAGGGGTGCAGGGACTTGCCCAGCCATCCCTGTCAATGATTGGCATGGAACCTGTGTTCTACAACATGATCAAGCAGGGGACTCTGGACGAGCATGTGTTTGGGCTTTGGCTCTCCCCGGACAAGATGAGCGAGCCTGCCGGTGAGTTGACATTTGGAGGAGTTAACAGTCACAGGCACCTGGGGAAACTAGATTGGCACCCCGTCACAGAAAAGAACTACTGGACTGTCGCCCTGGACGCGATTTATGTCGGAAAAGAGCGGATACACACTGTCTCCAAGAGTGCAATCCTGGACAGCGGAACCACAGCCATTATGGTCAGTAGCGCTGAAGCCGAGGCAATCCATTCGGTACGCCAAGCACAGCATGATTTGCTGTTGTTGTTGTTGTTGTTGTTGTTGCTGCTGTTGTTGTTGTTGTTGTTGTTGTTGTTGTTGTTGTTGTTGTGGTGTGTGTGTGTGTGTGTGTGTGTGTGTACGTGTGTGTATGTGTGTGTGTGTCTGTGTGTATAGTGTGTGTGTGTGTGTGTGTGTGTGCGCGCCCACGCGCGCACGCGCAAATACAGGGTCCCGCTTATCCGTGTGCATGTGTGAGATTGGGAGAGAGGAGGGTAGGAAAAGGATGGTTTGAGAGTGGCCGGCTTCAAGAGTTTTGGGGCGGCGGGGGGGGGGGGGAGGGGGAGGGGGAAGCATTGCTATGACTGGCATGCCATGAAAGATGTAATGGAAGGATGGGTAAGGGAAGAGCTATTGTTTTTGACAGAAGTGGGCCTCTAGCGGAGGCGGTGATCAGGGGGACATTATGTCAGGGGAGGTTTAGGAAGGCAGACAGGAAGGTCAGTCATGGATTGATCTTTGTAGCATTGCCAAATTGTTTGTGTGTGTGTGTGTGTGTGTGTGTGTGTGTGTGTGTGTGTGTGTGTGTGTGTGTGTGTGTGTGTGTGTGTGTGTGTGTTGGGGGGGGGTGTAGTGCGTGTGTGCGGGGTATGTGTTTGAACTCTGTAGCTGTCATTGTGTGTGGTATGCCAAAATGCACCGTGGATGCCTTAGGCAAGAACAGGAATTAGTTTTGGTCCATATGTACTGCCCTCCCCCAGGGGGGGTGTGGTGTCAACCCATGTTTGAGGGGCTTCCGAGCCTGATGAGGAGCTTAGTCTGGCTACACTTGGGTACACATCTAGGCAATAGTGCGAACAAAGAAAATCTCCGGGCACAATGGCAGTCAACCTGGTGCATGTTATTAAAGGGATTCCGCGCAAGGAATCCCCAGAAAACCAGCTTGGAAAACGGGAACGCTGACAGAGAGCTCTGAATGATAGCATGCTGCTTAGGAAGGGACACAAGCATTGTTGGATGAATCATTATCACCTGTTATTCTTCAAAAGCCCAACAATGGTTGGTTTCTATCCGGGTTCTGAAGGGTGCAAAACAAAGAGTTGAGTGTCCAAACAGAAAAAACATAGATAAAAGTGGGAAAGTGACTTGGATGGAGAAATTGGTAGATGCAGAAGTCTCAGGGAGATCCCGCTGTTTATGGGTTCCTGGTGGTTTCACATCTTCAGCATTACTGAACAAGTATGGGGGTGGATGGCAAAGTCTATAGCCAAGAGGAAATCAGGCTCCAAAGACGCAAGCGAGAGTACTTGAGAGTACTTGTATATAGAGGGTGAGAAGGGGACAAGTGTTGCTGAGGATATTGAACAGTGGTAGGAAATGGAACAACACCTTACATTGGGCCAGGAATGGGTCATCGCTAAGAAGAGGACCATCCTTTAAGATTGATCAATGTACCTTTGTCGATCGATTCCACAAACATTTGCCAGACGCTTGCATGTCCACATGATAATACGGGTGAGTTCCGAGCCCAGATGTCGGGTGTTATTGCTGACAAGCCCAGCAATTTGCAGGCAATCCCAGGAATGGATTATAATGACATTGGAGGATATTACAACATCACCACCGGGTGCAAGAGCATCTCTTCCCTGCCAAGTGTCAGCTTCAAAATTAATGGCGAGCACTATGCCCTTCCCCCGAGCTTGTGGACCCAGAAGGTCTGATCATCCTCATCGCACAACCCATTCTATCTTCACACAACCCATTCTATCTTCACATCCACGATTGGCTGATTCTCACTAGCCTCAGTCTCCTCCTCTGAGGGGCTGCTTCACCGCTAACATACGTCGCTTGCTCTTCCGCTCCCTGCACCTCTCCCCCCTCCCTCCCTCCCTCCACCCCTTGTGTCTCCCCCCCCTCCATCTTTCTATCTATCTATCTATCTATATATATATATATATATATATATATATATATATATATATCCCTTCCTTCTCCCTCCCCTTCCTCCCTCCCGCCCACCCTCCCTCCCCTCTCCCCTTCTCTCTTCATGTGTTACCCTGTGCGTGTGCCTTTGTGAGTGAGTGAAAGCGGGGCAGGAGAGAGAGAGAGAGAGAGAGAGAGAGAGAGAGAGAGAGAGAGAGAGAGAGAGAGAGAGAGAGAGAGAGAGAGAGAGAGAGAGAGAGAGAGAGGGAGAGAGGGAGAGAGAGAGGGAGAGGGAGAGGGAGAGAGAGAGAGAGAGAGAGAGAGAGAGAGAGAGAGAGAGAGGGAGGGAGGGAGGGAGGGGAGGGAGGGAGGGAGGGAGGGAGGGAGGGAGGGAGGGAGGGAGGGGGGGGGGGGGAGGGAGGGAGGGAGGGGGGGGGGGAGGGGGGGGGGGGAGAGAGAGAGAGAGAGAGAGAGAGAGAGAGAGAGAGGAGAGAGAGAGAGAGAGAGAGAGAGAGAGAGAGAGAGAGAGAGAGAGAGAGAGAGAGAGAGAGAGAGAGAGAGAGAGAGAGAGAGAGAGAGAGAGAGTGCGTGCGTGCATGTGAGTGCCCTTCTCCTCCCTCTCTCCCTCTCTCTCTCTCTCTCTCTCTCTCTCTCTCTCTCTCTCTCTCTCTCTCTCTCTCTCTCTCTCTCTCTCTCTCTCTCTCTCTCTCTCCCTCTCTCACTCTCACTCTCACTCTCACTCTTGTCCTAGTCGGTGTTATTGGTTGCAAACTACATCCCCGTGATTACAAGTCCTGCTTTGGCTGCATGCTTAGTCTGAGCATTGTTTCTGGCAGACAATTTTGAACCTCATCTTCGATGTCACTTCTGCCACAGATGTTGTCTGCAAGCTCGGTACCGTCCTCTAAATAAGAACAATCCCTTGGACTTGCTCCCTTGCTCGATCGTTGATCTTCTCACAAGACTAGTCCTCTTAACCCTAAGCCCTGTTTTCCTCCCTTCCCAGTGCAAGTTTGCTTCGTGCTGCATGTGCCAGACGTGGGTGCAGGTCCTTGGTTTCCTACAATAGCTACAATAGAAAATTGGGTGCTCCGACCCTTGCGCTGTAGAGTGGAAAATCTAGGGGTTTCGTCTGCCGCATTATCTGCTAGAGTCTTGAGCACAGGAAGAAAGTACCATGCAAGACTGTGAATAGTCTTGCATGGTACTTGCATGGCTGTTCTAAAGAATGTGGCAAGCAGAGTTAATGGCCTCTTCTCTTTGATGCCAGACCGTTGGAACATTGCATGCTCCGCCTTAGATGGGAGAAGGTCTTGCAACCTGATGACATTGTCAGTTTCTTGGTATCTTACACCATCCTCACACCATGGAAGTAGTTGTCATGTCAGTCGGGGTTTTGTGCGTGTGGGCGTGTGTGTGGGCGTGTGTGTGTGTGTGTGTGTGTGTGTGTGTGTGTGTGTGTGTGTGTGTGTGTGTGTGTGTGTGTGTGTGTGTGTGTGTGTGTGTGTGTGTGTGGGTGTGTGTGTGGTTTGTTTTGTTGCTTCTATTATTATTCCTAGTCAGGGGAAATGACTTTGCGTGTGTGCAGATGAAGCCCATAGATGAGACGGACGATCCCGAGCAAATGTGCATTTCCTCCATCATTCCAGGTGGGAACAGCACGACAATAATCCTGGGAGACAACTTTCTGCGGGCATTTTACACGGCCTACATGCACGATCCAAAAAGCGGATCTGCCAGGGTCGGGATCGCTAAGACCTCCCCATCTGTATGGTGAAGGACGGCATTCTGCATGCACTCCTGTGCTTTGCTACAGTTAAAGCCGAGTGCTCTGTCATAATGCCCTTCCACTGCGACCCAGACCGTCTGCTTTGTAGGAAACTTGATAAGAAAATAGGCAGGGACATTGCCAAGAAGGCAGCGACAGCAGGAAGGCGAGCGAGTATCCTAATTGTGCCAAGGTGCACAGAGGTAGATTCCCCAAAAATTCATCTATCTCTAACAAAAATTGATTTGACAACTTCTACAGAGGCAGATTCCCCAACAGTTCGTGATACCCCTAACAAAAGTTCTTTTGAAACCTTTCGCAGAGGTGGATTCCCCAGAGGTATTGTCTATGCCTGTTCATTAAAGTTCATTAAAAGACTCGTATCCACAAGCAGTTCCAGGGGAAGACCCTTGGGTCTGGGCTCTTTTTTTAGCTAGGCTACAAAGGAGAACCACTGAATCCGATTATCTCCATGAGATGCTTTTATGATGACCATGGGTGAGATTCTTCTAGATCGCCATTGTTGATGTATTGACCGTGCGCCTGGAAAGGGAGCATTGACGGGAATAAGGAAGCACTGAAAATAAGGGCCCCCTCACTTGCCTACCAGTATGTTACAAAACCATTGTTTTGCATTTTGGGCAACCTGTGGAAAAGGGATAGTGGGTTTGTGTCCTGACCAGCAGGCATGCAAGCTCGTTTGCTCCTGCCTTTGTAGGCTGGGCAATCTGATCTATTTAGTTCTGAGCGTTTGCGATTCCTTTCAAATAAAACCGTTCCACTGCCTAACAGTCTGGTCAGGTGGGTGGCTGACTGAGTTAAGCTTAAGTCAAAGTACAGTATATATACTGTACATTGACTTGAGGGACTTAAAAAAGGTTCCTGACTGTGACATCAGTCACATCTCCTCCCAAAGGTGGAGCACATAGAGGTGGATTGAGTTCCCTGTCTGTGACAGTCAAACTTACGTGTATTGCATGGGATACGTACCGTATGTATCCATGGGGTGCTATCATCCACGAATGTGAAGTACGCAGGTTAAGTAAAGAGAGAGTATTGCAGGTGTTGCTGCCTCAGTTGAGATTGTGCACGGGAGTATATAGGTGGTATTCTTCACTTCTTCTCAATACAGGACATGCTTGATGCAGTGCAGGCCCTTGCATCCGGATATTCAGTTTGCCACTCCTCATGATCAGGAGTGCCAATTGGCGTAAGTATGGTGAACTTAAGCATGCTTTGGGAAGAGGACAAGGGATGTATGTTGATGGCCACATGATAGGCTTTGAAGCGTACTGTCGCCCTTTCTACACGTCAGAATTGAGCATACAAGACACCTTGACAGCTGTCCAGGGGAACTTAAGAATTGAAATAGTGCGGAGAAATTGGCGGGGTTGCCCTTTCTACACCTCGCAATTCAGCATACAATACACCTAGGCATTTTTCCAGGGGAAATTTAGAATTGAAAACGTGTGGAGAAATTGGCATCGCTTGTAGTTGGCGTCAGGAATGCGCAGGATTGGCAGTCAAATCACTCGCAGGCGCAACGTTGTTAACAGACGTGGAAGTTGTACTTCTCTGGTGTGTGTCATGCTTTATTTGTTGGTGTTGGCAGGTTGTGAGGCTTAGTGAGGATGTCGAAGTTCTGTGCATTACGCAGGTGTTTGGCTTTCAAGTCATGCAGGAGCGCAGTCGCTCATATGTCGTCCTCCGCAGGTGCAAGCATGCACAACGAAAAGGTTCCTAGTATACCTATGCAGTCTGGAAAGGGGAAGGGGGACTTGGGTTTGAAAGTGAATGCATGGGCCATTAGGACATATTCGTGTGCCTCCGTGACATGTAGGGGAGCGCCACCACGGGAGTGGAGATTAGTCAAGGGCACTATTATTATTTTTCAGGATGATTGCGTGTTTAGCCCTAGGCATACGCTTCAAGGCCTTGAAGCGTATGGCCCCTGGACTTTCCTCAGGACAGATTTGAGCATTCGTCACGTCGGTCAGGCGGGATTTGCTATGTAGTATAGACTTTTAATGATGACATCCTCATCTTGCCGGCAGCTCAACCAGCGATGTTTACAAGCTGGTGTTCTGCCGGAGCAACTATAGTCTCTCTAGCTACTAATGTCGTGAACTAAATGTTGGTCAAGGGCTAAAACAAAATGCAGAGTGGCTCAATATTGCGGCCCAGTCAAAAGTACCGCTAACTGAAAGCGTCCTTCTCGTAGACAAGGGCTTTAACAAACGTTTACGGTGAGAAAAACGAAAAGAGCTCATAAGTTGAGTGATTTAGCTTACCAAAGCTTTGCCGGCAGAAAGTCCCTCTAATCCATGGAGGTCCTGCAGGTGGTGGGTCCTCCAGCTGGTGGGAACCTCCAAAAAAGTGCTTTATGTAAAGAAGTCTTACGTGCACGTGGGTTGAATCAAAGTTTATAAGCATGCATGTGCATCAAAGGCACATTACAATGGAGCTCGTCAGCAGCCCACAATCTTCAAACCAAATTTGCACTTGTCAATTGACTTTCAAGGTACTCAGGCCCATATATGATTTTGCAAGCTTACTTTCTCATAATGATATGAATGGATGGTCCTCCCTCTAGACAGATGTGAATGGAACACCGCAAAGGTTTCATCTCGGGGTCCCACCTTGGAAGTACACCATGCATGTACTCGTGGGTTGGGGGTTGCAACTATTCTGATCTTAAATCTGAACGGCGGGATCATCAGGTTCGGGCAACTCAAAAAAGGTTCCCTTCGAATTCGTGCAGGCCACCAAACCTTCTCGAGAGCTCAAGACCTGTCCCAACGTGGTGCATCCCAAATCCACCCCTTACAGGAATAATATAGTTACAGCCGATGTAACGTACGCTTTAGAAAATTATTTATAATATGTTTAAGAGTATTCCAGTATGGTGTGGATTGAGGATTCTATTTCAAGCTATACGTGTAGTCTTAAACCTTTTATTCTTGTAGGGTGTGCTATTGGGATGCATGTGCACCACGTTTGGACAGATCCTAGGGGGTTTGAAACGTTGTGATAGACCTGATACCCTATTGTGAATATGTATGTTGGGGCTGCTATACTCTTTCACCCCGGGCTTGTAATTCCTTCCCGTTTCACTAGCCCGGGTTTGGTGGTTTTGGGCGCAGAGTTAGAATCAAACAAATAGCGGTTGGGATATGCTTCATGTTTCATGAAGGCTTAACAATAATTTAGCGGGATATAGGCCCCTGTGGTCAAGATTCTTGACTCAAGAATCGCATCGGGGATCCCCTTCAATCAAATCAAATCCATTTGGGATGTGGTGGTGGTCCAGTAGTGGACCACTGGTGGTGGGTAGTACGGTACTACTAGTAGCACTGTGATGGTGATCAGTGAACGACAACCCGCACGGGAACCGTACGGGTTGGCGAAATTCAGTAGGGGTCCCGTACGGGTCGCCTAGGGGGGATACGGCTTCCCCGTTAGAATTACTTAGATTCTGGTAGCAAAATACGTGTCGTACCCAACGGGCTAAGCGGGAGTCTTACGGCTTATGCGGGAAATTTTCCATTCTATCGGGACAACTTTAGGGGTCGACTTTATTCGACTTTAAGGCATAATGCTAGCAGTCTAACAGACGAGTTCAATGCAAGCCCATATTTATAGATACATGAAATCACATAAGGTGCGGCAGGGGAGATTGTCATTGGAAAGGAAAAGGTTTGGGTGTGCTACC
Source organism: Botryococcus braunii (assembly GCA_002005505.1). NCBI lineage: Eukaryota > Viridiplantae > Chlorophyta > Trebouxiophyceae > Botryococcus > Botryococcus braunii. The sequence goes on along the minus strand of MVGU01001525.1, from coordinate 18,194 downwards.
TCCGGACGTTCAGCCACATGATCCACCCTTCGGCTTGCTGGCAACAATGCCCTCGAGCATCTCGCACCTCCTCGTTCACCGGATTGCGACTGTCCAGTAGCGGCACTTTGGGTGGCCTTTCTGTTCTTTCTAGAGAAGCACCTTCTGAGTGCAAATTCTCGTGGCAGGTTGAAAGCATACACCCCAGCCAGACAGGATTAAGGTCTTACAGGCACCCACCCACTCACACAACACCCGCCACCATCCCATGGACACAGGCACTGCAGTGTCGATATCTGGGAGAGATCATATGTTATTACAACTGTAATGCGTTTATAACTATACTTACCCAAGCCTCATCTCAACACCATGGCTTTAGGAATAGGAAGATGCGCGCGATAGCCCTAAACTCCAACCCCAATGCTTCCAGCAATTAGACTTGGCTATAGCCTTTTCCCACCGTCAGCGCGGTTGATTGCTTGACTAATAAGTAAAACCTTAACAAACCTGGAACGAGATTGTCAAATGGTCCCCAGACATGTATGTACATACCACCCCTTCCCCCTCTCCCAACACATCCACCACATCCGTATACCCGTATCGGCTCTACAGTTTTTCGGACCTAAATGATTTCGGGGTAAAATTTTCGATCCGGTAGGTTTTTAAAAAAGATTTCTGATAGGTTCTTATTAATTTTTGTGAGCCGAGACCGAAGTACTAAGAGGTTTTAATGGTTTTCGGGGCGATAAGCCCAATCCGTTGCAAGCCATAGTAGATCCCAATATTGCAAGCCTCGGGGCGATAAGCCCAATCCGTTGTAAGCCATAGTAGCAACCAATATTGCAAGCACTACTGCTTCAAGTCTTAAAGTACATGGTACACATTCAAGAACTCAGTTTCTGCTCCCAGGTGCATCCTTGTGTTTGTTGTTGCGCTCCTCGAGGAGCTCCAACAACTGCAGTTGACTAGCCACAGCAGGCTTTCACAAGGTTTTAAACCTTTTCGCGGTATTCCGGACAACACCCTGAGGTTTACATGTATTTCGGGAAGTTTGGGACAAAGCCGGGATTTTATATATTTTTCGGGTCTGGCAAAAGACATTTCTGTGGCGTGTTTTCGGACAAATTCATATCAATTAATTTTATAAAACATTAGAGCCAATACGGGTAAATAACAAACACAATAATTTCAGAAACAATATCCACACCCAGACACAACACACGTGTCAGGAACTGTTGCTCTGTTAGCTTCTAAATAACTTTTAAATAACAGTACGGCTTTGTGGTGCGTATACGTCCTCGCTCCAAGGTTGTTGGAATTTGGAAGTTTCATGTGTCCTGCCCATTGACAAGGATGAGGCGCAAGCGGATAAGCGGATGGAGAATCTGAATTCCACAGACCTAATTCTCCAGCGGAGCAGCTGCCCATCAGCTGCATATTAGAACCGACAACGCTACCTTGCGCTGTCGTTGTCATAAACGCCTTCGGTTGGATTCCCGATTACACCTGTACGTCGCGTTTGTGGGACCCCGGACTGGCGACGTTCGGATATGCATGTGGGCCCACATGGACTACCCTTTAACTTCTCCTCGATTCTCAGCTTACCCCTGTATCCCACGTGGCGCCATCCGCGGAATTTGGTCCCAGACACCTCGCGTTTTGGCCTTAGACGATGCACAAAGCCCGACCACGACCGCCTCGTTCTTGCTCGCCCTTACTTGATGGTGAGACGGCTTCACAGCCCTGGGGTGAGACAGAGTGCTTGAGGGTGAAACAGAGTGCTTGGGGCTGGATCGGGAAGAACCATGGTCAGCTTGGTCTGGGTCCTCTTCCTGACAGCTTTATGGAGGAGTAAGAACGTGAATGCTGTTCGCAGTGACGTTTTGTTATACAGAAGATCCTATCTGGATCCGATTCATGAACGGAGGTGGTCTAATGTTGCGGTATGCTGACCTGATCCGAACCGATTCTAACTTTGGCAGCCTCAATGTGCATGAATACCTCTGGGAGTTTTGCCTGATAACGAGACCGTTATAAGAGGCTCTAAACCTTTTCTTACATTGTTTTGACAATTTGTGATTGGCTGGAAGGATGGGCTGCCCCCCCCCCCCTTTGTCTCAATGTCTCTGCTGTGTGTGGCGCTTCGTTCTGTATTAGACTATTGATTCTCTTGAGTTCCATCAAATTTATGTGTGTTATTTGATGTATTTGTACGTCTCTGTTGGGACTGTGGAGCCTCGAAGTGCAGGATCCGTCCAACAAGGGTAGGGAACAGCGTCTAGCTATGATCTTTGTATGGTCTGCTTCAGACACAATTTTCTATGGGTTGCTCATGCCATGATGACAATTTTTGTAACGACCAATGGTTAGCTGAGCCCTAAAACGGTGTAGAGTCCTCTGGTGGTGCCGAGTCGCTGTAGACCGTCGTTTACTCAGGGAATGCGGTGTCTCGCAAGGGTGTTTAGAAAAGAGTCTTACTTGCCTAGTGTCTCTAATTGTATCTTGGTTACCACAGTATTATGGAAATTTTTCTGTTGGGACGCCTCCGCGAAATTTTACTGGATGTTTCGATACTGGAAGCTCCGACACTTGGCTCCCCTTGAAGCAATGCCGACACCCATCATGCCAAGTTCACCGGCGATTCAACTCCTTAGCATCAACCACATACACGGTACGGAGTTTTGATGAGTGGCTGCATAAATCAGCGGCAATATTGTCCAACTTAAACTGTGAATATGTAGCTGCTATCCCAATGTTTGTTTTGGACGTTTCTGCTGCCTGATTGATCTGGATGGAGAGAAGCACCTTCTGCAAGACAACCCTGACCTTATAGGACCAGACACAGCTGGGGTTCAGGTCTGCAAGGAAGAGGCTTGGGGTTTTTATGGGTCCACATAAGCAGCTCGAACTGTGAACTAACCTTTCTGTCCCTCTCGGGCGCTGCAGTCTACTGGAGAACCGTTCCGAATAAGATATGGCACTGGGGAGGTGATTGGGGATAGCGCTCTGGATACTATGTCCATGGGAACCCCAGCTCTCATGGTAGCTAACCAGGGATTCGGGGGAGTTTATGAGGCCAGTGACGACTTTGTAGGCGCTTCCTGTGATGGTCTAGTGGTCAGTTCCCACTCTCCCACATTATGATGCCCATGTTTGTAATTAATCTTCCAATCCCAATACCCGAGCATGCATTCCCGTTGACCCGTCTCTCCAAGTGAAGGTGTGTGCACGAGGCCGCGCTTGCATGCTTTCATGGTGCCTGGACTTAGCTAGGTACAACTGTGCACGGCCTTTGCAGGCATAGGCGGCTGTATTTCTCTTGAGTCTACCCATCCCTGAAGTCCTGCCTTAACTTGTTGCCTCTAGTCGTCACAGAGCTTCCGCATCCACACTGTTACCATGCACCCTGTCTGTCCCGCCTTAAAAGTTCCCTCTGCAACAACCAGTGGTGCTGTACCATGTATGATCTGTGAGTTAACTGTAGAACATTCACCGCACACTCTTCCTTTCGGTGTATTCTGCAATACAAGCGCATATTTACCCCGCACTCTCCGTCCCTGCTCCAAGTGCGGATTTTGGTGCACAGTTCTTTTTGATAAGACAGTACTGTGTCATCGTGACATACCGAACAAGCTCTGTTTGCCTAGAAGGTGAAGTTGAAGAGTAGAAAATAAACGATGGTGACAGGTGCACATCTCATGTTGGGATTTCTTCGTGGATTAGTATGCATATTGTAGAGTACGGAAGGGGGTTCAGATCGATATTGTCTGTGCAATAGGGCCTTTTTGAGAGCCAAGTTCTGCCTCGTGGTTCTGCGAAGGTTCCTGCATGTGCTGCAACTCAATGATTTTGGGAGTTGCAGGGGCTAGGCTTTCCCCAACTATCGGAGATGGAGGCCATTCCCTTCTTCTTCAACCTCGTCAAATCTAAAGTGCTGGACCAGGACTTGTTCACAATCTGGCTGTCCTCGAACCCCGAAGAGGAGCCCGCAGGCATACTTACATTTGGCTATGCAGACCCCTTGCGATATGAGGGCAACATCACTTATCATCCTGTCATTATGAAGGCCTACTGGTACGCTGCCGGCACCCCCTTTGTCATGGCGGCCGGGCTTGTTTGTTTTCGATTGTGTACATTTGTGCGACTTACGCCCCATTGCTGAGGCTTCAAACATTCGCGTTTGTTTCAGGCTGTCAGGTTGTGAGCTGCCCACCTTCCTGGTGCAGGGTTTTGGTTTTAAAAATAGGGTCCTACATGCAGTGCCGATATATTAACGGATGGCTGATTCGCAACTAATAATAACTCTTTCCGAGACTTGTTTACACAGCTTCTAACCCAGCTGGGATGTTTGATGGTTCGTTCGCAGCTGCAGCTTCATTGTTGTCCATGAGAGCTGGTTTGACTCAGACATTGTTTGAGTCCAGCTGGTCTGGAGCAGTCTTGTTGATCAGGCGTAGCCGTGGCAAGATCCGCATGCTGTGTGTCCAGGAAGGGACAGGATCATGCAAGCTAAAGAGGGAGGTCCTAGTGTTGTGTGATGATGGGGCGTGCAGGATGGTTAACCTGGATGAGATCAGGGTGGGCGATAGAAGAGTTGCTCTGGATGCTACAGGGGGCATTATAGACAGCGGCACCACCGTCATACTTTTGGGCGAAGACGATGCTGTTGCAATCCACAAGGTATGGTCCAATCCTGCAGTCCCCGTCTTCTTCTTCTCCTGCTCTCCTCTTTCTGATCCTCTCCTTGTCTTGAGCGCTCCCCCTCCCCTCCCCGCCTCTCCCTCTGTATGTGTGTGTGTGTGTGTGTGTGTGTGTGTGTGTGTGTGTGTGTGTGTGTGTGTGTGTGTGTGTGTGTGTGTGTGTGTGTGTGTGTGTGTGTGTGTGTGTTTGGGGGGGGGGGGGGGGCTCAGATGTGAAAAGCAGGGATCGTGAGACGAGGCGCTGCAACTCAAGGAGGGTGTGTGGAGCGAGAGGACAGTAAGACAGTTGTCTGTGTCGAGTCAGTAGGGATGCGAGTCAGTAGGGATGTCGAGACATGAGCGGTACGGGGTTACCAATGAAACATATTTTTGGGAAAGCGGCAGTGCAGAGATTGTGTACAAAACAGATGTTCTTTGAAAGCAGCAGTGCAGGAGTACCTAGGAATCACTACGTGTTTGTGATACAGGGGCTTAAAGGAGTGGAGTATCTCCCGGACTTCGGGTTTTTCAATATCACGGGTGGCTGCGAGGCAGTGGCAGACCTTCCGGACCTCACCTTTGTGTTTGATAGAAAACCTTATGCCATTCCAAACTACCTCTGGACGCAGAAGGTGGGAATCTAAACTTGGAGCCTTTCAAAGGGGATGCCTTGCTCGGTTTGCAGAACAAACCTTTCTGCCCCTTACCCATAAGGTCCCCCCGGGTTGATGGGCCCAGGGTCAAGGCCCTATAGTACGGGGGGACCCTGTCTAGTGTGACATCATTTTGACTCGATGTATCTTCCCTGTGACGAAGCTCTCTCTCACTTTGCCACTACACTGATGGAACGCCTTCACCCCCCCAGGATTGATGGGGCATGTTGCACAAGGGCCGAGATTACACACCTGCGTTTCCCACTGTGATGGGACCTTGTATGTGCATCTTTAGTTGAGGCATCCTGCATCTTCTTTCATTGAGAAACCTGCTCTTGCGTCTCTGTGCTTGCCTACTGTGTAGATCACCATCTTGAAAGTATACAGGGAGCCCAGACACAATTGTACATCACGACTCAAGACTAGACCATCTTGAAGATGCGCATGTCATTAACCATCATGTCAAGAAGAAGAACTTGTAGATGTAATTTGGTTGGCTCTCCTGTTCTTATCTGGATCCAAGTTTGTGATGTGTGGTGTCCATCATGGCTGAAGTTGCAGCGACTGGTGAGATGGCAAGTAGTGTGTGGGCAAATGAGGGATGATAATGTTGGGCAAGGAGGCAGGTATAGGAACAGGGAGAACGGGGTACTCGCAATATGGAGTGGCACATCACTGACACACACACACACACACACACACACACACACACACACACACGCACGCACACACACACACACACACACACACACACACACACACACACACACACACACACACGCGCGCGCGCGCGCGCGCGCGCGCATGCACACGCACACGTGCAATTGGGCCCCCTTTCCCTCCCGATCTCCCACCTCTGCTCAACCTCCCCGGTTCGTTCCTGCTGTCTCGCTTTTCTGCATCCTCGTTAAAGGATGCATGCATGTCTGTGTGTGTGTGTGTGTGTGTGTGTGTGTGTGTGTGTGTGTGTGTGTGTGTGTGTGTGTGTGTGTGTGTGTGTGTGTGTGTGTGTGTGTGTGTGTGTGCACATTGCATAGTGACACGGGGGGCGGCTGGCTGCAGACATTTGATGCAGACGGGAATCTGTCAGGGTGCATGTCAGCTGTGATGCCGGGTGGCGACCCCTCCTCAGCTGTCATAGGAGTCAACTTCCTGCGAGCCTGGTACACTGTGTACAAGTATGACTGGCCATCCAAGAAAGGCTTTGTAGGCTTTGCCGAGAGCGCTAATCTCGCTCCATCTGCACGATGACCTCTTCTGTGAAGGACTTCCAGAGCTCCATTGCAGGCTCAGGGGGAAAGGGGTCTCAACTCCAGAGGTCGGCCTAGATTTCAATCGGGCTTGTGCCTGTACACAGATGCTGCGATGGCAAGTCATCATTACATCTGGCTGCATTTACTAATTAAGTGGATTCCAGGCTACAAGGAGATGACAGAGAATGTCCCATAGGGTTTTCCTTGCAGGGGCTGCCAACCAGGATTGGAAGGTATGACCTCCCTGGAGTGGAAAAGGAGACGACTGCCCCTCCCGGTGTGGTTACCCTGCAGATGGGAACAGGGGAGCAAACGAGTACGATCCTATTGATGAGTGGGTCACTTTCAGCTGTAGTGACCATGTCAGAGACGATTGTGGTCCGACCCCGGATTGCTTGACATTGCCTCAACGATGCCCACGGTGGATGGGGGCAGAATCTCTTGGATGCGAATTCTGGATTAGGAAAATTCTGCATTAGCTAGTTCTGTGCGACCACCTGCTTTCAGAACAGTGTCAATGTAGTGAGGAAACTCGATTAGTTAGCCCAGTTTGACGCTTGGCGGGTGGTCGGCAAAACCATCATAGCTACCGTTATTGACTCAATCTGCTGTTCTGATTACCCGATAGCTATAATTAGCCGTATGTGAGCTGTCAGACATCCTGTTGGGGATGGCTCTGGGGATGCTTACGTGCCATTCACCTTGGTGAGCTGGCATAAATCTGTTGAATTTTATCGCAGCAGAGGATTAAGTTTTGAAGCCTACTGATTTGCGTTTGGCTACTGCGACCAGAGAAACTCTGGGGAAAGTGGGGAGGGAGAGAGGGGGCAACTGTTGGCAAACACTTCTTGGGCCCTCAACCAAAGATGAGTTGCACAGCTCCTTCGCTTCAAACAAATTGATACTGTCTTTTTTCCAAAACCGTTGTGATCTAACGTAGGGCAGCGAACGTGCAGCAGGAGTGGTGTAAAGTTTGCAACTACATATAAATTTTGCAGTACATGTGGCCCCTGGCTTCAACAGCCTGCGAATGTGTCAAGTGTTCTTAGGATATTCTGCACTTTAATGCAGCAGGGATGCAGCCGGGAGGAGGAGAAAGCAGTTTTTGTGAGTGGGTTCATCCCCTTGCCCAAAATGCAGACATGACATCGCCGGGCTAAGTCGATGTGGCCATTGCTTGTGGTCTTTCGTTTTGAGATACTCACTTGAAGCCTAGCAATTTCTGTCTAAGACTAGGCTGGCTGGGAAAGGGATTAGTTATGCATGAGACGAAGGGCAGAAGAGTGTAGAGCAATTCACCTGGCTTCCTTTGCTCTTTCATGGTGTGAGATGGACAGGTCGGGGGAGGGTAGCTATGCCTGTTGATGTGATAACATCTTTCGGCATTAGGGTGTCGGGAACTTGCACTGTGTGCAAGTTGCAAGTAAGCTGGGTGGTGGCCGTGATATTGATATCTGTAAGGGAACATGAGGATACACAATTTTTGATCGGTCCAGTCTTATCCCATGCATCCTTATCCATATGGCAATTGCTGTTAAGAGCTGTTTAGCACAGCAAATCACTTTTTGCCAACGTATACTTTTGCACCATTCTATGTACCCAAACATTTCACATGCGGGATGTCCAACGTTTTGTTGACCTTGAAGGGCGGATGATCATCGATGCAACTTCTCCACATCTAGCCCCTGCTTTTTCTACGCATGTATATCAGCCGGGCTTCATGATATCTTGGGTGAACAACCAACATGTCCGAACGTTCTGGCCTATTATATTATGCTGTGTTCTCCATTACAAAAGTGGGAAAATATCTGAGCACTGTCTTCCGAGCTGCGCAGAATGTACTGCTTTTGTATATACACGATCTTTCGCGTATATATACTGGTAGACACTGGTTCCACATATACATGAGTTGACCTGTTTGGAGTAGAGGGCACTGCCAGATCGGTCTCTGGTCGCTAACGCTCAATCTGTAGTTTGGACTATCACTTGATGCACCTTGTCCTCTTGCGGTCGAGCTTTCTACGTCATGTACGTCAGGACACATTACAACAAAGTACTTCTGGATTAACTGCTGTGACTTTCGTGAAACATTCTCCCTCCAACGGCCTGCAATGCACATCTTCAGAGTGTAGGATCAAACCTCTTTTTCCGTACGGTTTCGCATGTGTGGTTTTTTGCGCATATCTTGCAAGGCAATTGCCTGGATATTGCCTGGGGTCCTAAGTACTTGTATTGGCTCATGGGTGACAGGTTCTAATCTACTTGGGCAAAAGAAAGATTGGTGCAAGACTAACCCCATGGGGCATTGTTCCCGGCTCTTCGTCCCCACGGCATGCATGAAGATATCTGCTGACGGCCTGTGCAGGTGGCACGGGCGGACCAGGTACCCGGCAAACATTTTATCAGTTCTACCCCTTACTTGAGGCCAAAGAGCACGTGGACTGGCTCAGACACTGCAGAAACAGGTCAGGCTCTAGAGTCACTTTCAAGCAACGGGCCCCACATCTGCTGCTGGTGGCAAAATGAGCCACAGCAGTCACAGCACAGCACGCGTTGATGCTGATAATAGCAGCATATATGCTATTCCCATATGCTGATGACAGCAGCATACATAGATTCCCAGACCTGATAAGTTAATCGGACTTGCTCACTGTTTTGATATCACCTCAACTACCAATTTCCCTTTACATATGCAGCCAGCTGTAGCTCTACCCATAAATCCACGGGCCCCTTCTCTTGACCTCAAATGCGCTAGTGAATACTGGCCTTAAGGCTCGTTATCACCTGCAGCCTTAATGAGCTCATCCAATAGGGCCTGGTACCAGCAGTGCCCCTTGAATTCTATCCATGATGACCCATCTTTCTCTCTTGCTTAAGGTGCGCAAGTAGCAACGTTATTAACTGAACAAATGGTGAAGCACGCGCTTCACGTGCAGGACTCCAACCAAAGTATTAAAACCTGCGGACACCTACCTCCAATAGTCTGCAAAACTCCAGAAGCACCTTGATAATGTCTCCCTCTCCGTAAGGTTCCCATATACGTGACACATTTATTATAGGACCTCTAAGAGCTTGCGCTGAGTGCCTGAAGACGGGCATAATCCTGCATACCTACTACATATATATGTAGAAACAACCACGCACAAACTTAATAATTGTCAACATCTGCTGCACACGTGCAGTACTAAGCTTAACTTAAGTGCACACACAGACCTGAAGGCAGCCAAACTCCCCTGCGCACACACTTTTTAAAAAAAGTGAAACAATCAAATCAGCACTGCCACGTCTATGCAGGCAGCGTTCTCGACTTCAGGTCCCTACTTACGCAAAGTAGGGAATGTATATGAGGAATGTATACAATCATTCCATCCTATGCGTGGGTTCGGCCATCAAGCTGAACTTTGACAAATTCTGTGAAAGCTACTGACAGTGACAATGCACACGCAAAATAAGGCGATCAGGGCAGCACTGTCGGTCAAATGGACTTGAGACTCTGAAAAGTCACAATAACGGCATTCAGGGCTTCGCAATCGGCTCCGAAACAGAGCAAACGATTTTCTGTCTGATCAATATGTAGTTGACACGGACTCTTATGGGAAATCCAGTTCGAACACAGCCAGCTCCGACTTTCACTCTGTCGCAGAAACCCCCCTCATGAAAATGCAGGGGTGCAACCCACATTCCCACACACACTTCGCTCCCACTTAAACAGATGCACAACGTCCTCTGTACCCACCGACAAAGAATTATCCGTACATGATTCTCGGATTTCCACTGGGAAGATCTAAAGAAGATCATTCTAGCGCTTTGCCGGCGCACCTCCTTCCAGATATGCCCCAGATATCAACTGAAAATGGGCAAGAGCGCAAGAGGGTTATAGAACCCTCTTGCCAAAACTGTCGCCGGACTGCGACCGACCAATACCCTGAGCTTAAAACTTTATGTTAAATTGTTCCTGGGGTAACCATACGAAGTCAACCTTCAGGACATCTTTGGCGGCAAGAACGAAACAGAAGTCCAAGAGAGAACTGGTGAGAACCAGATCGGGTAGGTCAACCTCTTACAAACTTCAAATGGGGTAGAAGCTAAGATTTGAAATCATCCGCACTCCTGCAGCTTGCGCTGCAACCATTTGGATACTTAACTAAATGCTGTTAAGCATGCGCCAATCCGGGGCAGAGACCATGGGGAGGGCAGAAAAATCCCTGAGAACCTATGTAGACCTTAGCTTATTCATGCAACAACTGGAGTGCACATAAGCGATCTTTTTCGGGATGCAGAGCACTCCCTCACTCCGCCCCCCCCCCCCCCCAACACACACACACACACACACACACACACACACACACACACACACAGACACACACACACACACACACACACACACACACACACACACACACACAACACAAAGCCCGTTGCTTTCTGCGCCTTCATAAGGCCCCTGTTCTCATCCTTATCGAGCAGCAGAATAAAAGACAACCTCAATCCTGTGTTCCAACCTGACCAGCCATTTCTTAACCTCAGGTAGATTCACATAACAGAAACCAAGAAAATGGCGTCACAAAGTTAGTGTTCACCAGGTCGAAGTATCCCTTTCGGTCCCAGCGGCACCTCCCAGTACGTTCCAGCTCTGAGAACCGCCAACGACCCCCACCGCTTTCGTCTGTCCCAGCTGAGCTCCCAAACCTCAGTTTTAAACTATTAGCGGAGGATGCCGTTTGTCCGATTCGGCCCCAATCCTGAACTGTCAGCCCAAAGGCTCAAGGGTTTGTAACTAAAATCAAAATAGCAAAGCTCTAAACCCCCCGTTTTGACCCAGCCAATACTCCTTGCCACGCTCACGTGCGTAAGAGTGGGCACAGACGGGGGGCTCGTGAGTAAAATAGGTGAGCGGTATGGGGTGAGCGCATTCAGATGGAGTTCCACGACCATCGCCAGTACAGCAAAGCCTAGACACTGTTGGCAAAGCCCATGGATGCGTCACCGGGGCCATTTCGGCGGTACACTGTGTAGAAGGCACGAAGGAAGGGCGCCCCAAGGATGATGGAATTCATTCGCATGGGGACCCCCATGTAAGAGTCGTCGAGGGGAGCAATGGCCGCAACACAGCCCCACACAACACCGCTGTCACCTGCCGTTTGGGCTGCCTGCGGTCTTGTGTTTCCAATCTCGTCCACAGTCACCTGCCCGACACCCCCCTTAAGTGTTTCTGCACAGTATGTCCCCCTAAAACCTCTTCGTGTCCGCAACACATGGCCGCGTTGACTCGGGAAGGGGTGGACACTAGGGAAGGGGTGGAAACTAGGGGAGGTGAAATCGGGAAAGCAGGGAGATGTACAGAATCAGGAAGGGCCACCACCCTCCTGCTTGGGAAGGTTATGCAGCAACATAGCAAATAGACGGAGCAATGTAAGGATTGGAGAAGGGGGGGGGGGGCGTTGTTCAGGGGGAGGAGTCCAATAGGCAATAAAATGCGGCATTTCCAGTCAAGGGGTGGATGCGCATGACTCTGTCCGTGACTCCTTAAATTTGACAAGAAGACCAGCCCATCAAGCCCCCGACTCTCAGGAATCCCTTGAAGGAAGACACGCCTCCTGATAAAACATACATACATTTGTACCAAATATTAAGACGCTTTTAATCGCAGTTGCGCAGGAGGCCAAACTGACGCAAGGACTCGCAAGTGTTGATTATTCCAAGGGCAACGTCCTGAGTGGGAGTCTTACCCGAGTCGTCCAGAACGTGGGGGATAAGCTGAACCATTCGCCTCCAAGCTGCAACTCGATGTTGGGGAGCCCCGACAAGTCATCACAGCCCGTGGTGATGTTGTACAGCCCCACGTCCTCATCGTACTGGACCTGTGGTATGTCCTGCCGAAACCCAGACAGGGTCGGTAACCCGTGTAACGGAGCATGAAGTCAGCAAATTGAGACTTATCACTGCTGGGGGGAAACAAGGTTTAAAATAGGAATTTACCTGGAAAAGACGGTCGGCATCTCTCTGTCCCATTACGGTCAACTCTGTGCCTGTGTCTGTGATGGCCTGTGTCGCCTCGAATGCCACCTCTTTGCCTCCCACTCGAGCCCCTCCAAGGGCGACCTTCCTGCCGCACCCCGCTTGCCCCCATCAGTCCCACACGTGCAATTTCCGTCTCTTTTCTCTCCCTCTCCTCCCCGCTCCCTCTCCCTCCCTCCCCCCTCTTGGGGCTGGGGGGGGGGGGGGGCGGGGGGGGGACTCTGAAAGCCGACCCTTGAAAACAGCAAACATGTTTCCCTTCATGACTGGCCGTAGTAAAAAACTATATCTCACAATCTAAATTGGTAGTACCGTACCGTCCCAAAATATTGACCCATATTTTTATTTTGACCCCCCAAAAATCCCCGTTATTTTCCCCTTCCCTGCGGGAAATCGGAATATTTTTAATGTTGACCCCCCATTCCTGGGTCAAGATTTTGCGACGGTGCGGTAATAATGATTACTATAATTACCAACCTCTACAAACTACCAATAACTGCATGTGTCAGCCCAAGGCATGGGTACTAGGTTCCAATTGCTTTACATACGAAGCAATGGCAGGCCAAAAGTGTACGGCTTTTTCCCGAGGCAGAGATGGAACCTGCCTCAGATTTTCTTCCCCAGATGCACAAATGGCAGTTTGGGTGTAAATGTGGCATGCCAACCACCTTTTGCAGAATACCTATTCACAAATTGCAAGGATCAGCTCATCGGGGCTCACGTGCCATTGCAACTACGAATTCACAATGCCATACAACGCTGCCCCGTCTGCAGTACACTCCTGCACCCAGGGCAGCATACAGGCGGTACACGGATGACGGAGCTACGCCGCAACGGCGCGGAGCTGCCCACCAGGTTTCTAACAATGGCACGACCTTTTCACCAATATTTCTGGCTGCCCAGTACACAACCATGAAGTACAGCACGTCCCGCACAGTGCCTTTCAATGCGTGCCCCGCGAGAATGCGGCGGGCATTGCAACCGACAATTAAAGCCTGCCCAAGGGGCAGGGTTTACGACAGGCGCTCGCTCGCGATGGTCCTCGCTGTTTTCATGTCGCTCGTCACCCCCAATAGGCTAACCTGGAGAGAAGACCCAAGCAGTTCTTCCTCTTGCAGGTACAAAGTACATGTCCCTCCACCTGCGACCACACCCCATCTCCTGCCGGGAGTTGGGGAGAGGAGGGCAATGCCAATGCAGGTGGGAGGATGAGCAGGGACGGATAGGAGCGCACCAGTAATTGCGGCTGGTCACTGGGATGTATCTTATCGAGCCGCTGTAGTGTGCGGGATTTACGGCTCCGAAGGAGATGGCTCCAGCTGGGGAGCTGGCTGTGTTGGCTGAAAGCCACACAGCAAAGAGCTGCTGGTCCAGCAAGCCCTGATCTATCATGTTGTAGAAGATGGGAAGGCCGTCTGTAGAAGACAGGCCAGGGAAGGCCAGCCCCTGCAACCACATGCCTCCCACACCCTCTCATGCATGCCCACTCACAGCCACACCAGAGACCTGGGGGCAGGCAGATGGAGAAAAGGGGGAGACAGACAAGAGCGCAATGAGGAGGGGCGGCGCCCCCCCCCCCCCCCCCACACACACACACGCACGCACGCACACACACACACACACACACACACACACACACACACACACACACACACACACACACACACACACACACACACACACACACATGCACACAAGCGCTCTCTGCGTGCACACCTTCTGGCAGGCATGCCCTGGTACATTCATAGTGTTTCCTATGGGACGTTTGATTACAGATTGTGGCCATTCTGTGCAGCCGGGGACAACCACTTGACATGATGACAAGGCAGCAGTCGCAGTGGTTGGCGTACCAGGAGACCATCGCAGGGCGATTGGTAGAAGTCCTCGCTGAGCTGCATCATGTTCACAATGGGTTGGTTCTTCACCGTCAAGGGAGGAGTGCCCAGAGTGATGGTCTCCAAGGCTGGGTACCCGGTTGCATCCCCCGTTCCATATGTAATGCGGACCAAGTCTCCATCACCCGCATCCTTTCCTTTCGTTTGCTGCGAGGCAAAAGTTCAATGGTCTCAATTAACACAGCGATGTCCCTGACCCACTGACACTGCCTGTTCCTCCTCCCTCGGTACTTCCTCCCTCCCCCAGGGGGGTCCAGTCAAGCCAGAAGAGGGCTTAAGCGATCCAAAATCAAACCCAACCAAAGAAAACACAAAAAAATACCCAAAAAAGAAGTTTCAAAGACCCTCTTCTTGTTTTGTTGCACATACCACCCCTCACAACTTCCAGCGGGGGGGATGGGCATTGGATTGCAAGCAAGCCCTGCATCAAGGAGTAAACAGGTCAATGAATTTTTATATCAATGCCCTGGAGTTGCTTTTGCTGCATCCTGCTTCCCCGTCTCAGGGCAAATACCCTCTCAAAGCAGCTTAGGAATCTTCAGTCGCGGGCGGGTACATCCATATGGGTTTGTTTAAAGCATGGCTGAGGGGAAGTGGTATATCCCTTTTTAGATATTTTGCTGCTGTTCAACTAAGCCCTCCATCACAGGCTCAGTCATTCACCTTTTCTAAGGAACCCTTGTAGACATGTCACAGAGCATATGGAGAAACATGCAAGCTAATTAACAGATAATGGAATCACGCACAGAAGACATGCGGACGCACGCGCGTGCACGCACCCCCCCCCCACACACACACACACACACAGACACACACACACTCTCACAGACACAATAACTAACTCTCTCTCTCTCTCTCTCTCTCTCTCTCTCTCTCTCTCTCTCTCTCTCTCTCTCTCTCTCTCTCTCTCTCTCTCTCTCTCTCTCTCTCTCTCTGCACGCGCGCGCGCGCACACACACACACACACACACACACACACACACACACACACACACACACACACACACAAACCCGCCCTCCTTCTATGTAACAAAGTCCATGCCAGCTGACCATCTGGACATCCAAAACTGTAAGGAGCCTCAAATTCGGCACTTTGCTGTTAGCACAGAACGATTAGCGATGATGCGACAGAGGCCCATCAATCCCTGTGTTGTCCATGGTGTGGCCTTCAGAGAGCTACTTGCTTGGCCCAAAATAAATTAAATTACGAGTCAAAAACAAAAAAAGGGATCCCAAGCTGGACTAAAAATCTTCAAAGCGGTGGGCTGGGTTCATTGTGATTACAATCCCAAGCGTGGTCTCTAGCAGACATCACGTGTTAGGTGTCAACAACTACCAGGGCCCTACCACATATGTAGTCGATGTGCGGCTGTCGAACTTGTTCAAAGTAGAGCATCCTGCTGACTTGCACTTTGTCGATGCCACCCAGGTGTCAGAGCTTCCAGTGTCAATACAAAACTTGAAGGGCACCCCGGGACTCCCAACATTTGCTGTTAAAAAGTACTGCAAAAGGAAGAAACCGTAAGATTAGAATGGATGCTGAAGACAAGTTGTAAAACATATTTACTTCATCATCTAAACTGCAAATTTTGGGGCAAGCTCAGCAAAGCTTCTGTGAAGAAGCCCAAGAACCTTGTTCGCCATCGGCCACACTAGCAACACTTGCGATTTTATCAAATGGTCAAGTCCGAATTCAGACTCTTGCGTGTCCACCATATGCGAAAGAACCCAGTCGGCGTACCAGCTTGTTTGTGTAACCACCTTTCTCGAGGGACACCGCTGTTGACTCCCTGTAAAGAGGAACCTCTGTGTGGCCAGAAAGCACGAATAGAGGAACCAGAAGTGCTATAGTAATGCTCAACAAAGCAGAACTCCAAGAAGCACGCCGCAGTGACATGTCGACAGATCCCAGCTGCCGGCTAGTCGGTCCTCAACTTACCGAGAAAGAATACAGCTCAAGGCTTGCACCGCAGTGACTCAAATTTCAGCATTGTCTGTGAACAAGATCAGACCTAGGTGAGGAGTAGCCTGCTACCGGCATGGAGCCTCCCGGTGTTGATCTCTTTGGACCTCTGGACCTGCACGAACGCATGCGCTTGATGCCAATCGTGTTCACACCGAAAATCGTGTGCGGGGCCCCGCACTGCGGGGCCCCGCACTGCCTGGGCTGTAACGTGTAAGAGCATCCGGATCTGATTGATTCGGATTCAACAATCAGCTGCAATGACTACATTAGGCCAATCTCTGACAATCATTGTGTATGACGCCGGAAAAGGGCTCCTGAACTTCTTCTTCTTCTTCTTCCTGAAGCGACACACGCGGCAGCTCTAAACGGCAACCAACAGTATGGAAGCCATACGCCCCAAACGGTTCGGCTACTTGTACCAAGAAGAGAGTTACCAAGTTCACTTCGAGTGAAGCGTGAAGTTTCACTTAGGATCGTCCACGGGACGTCTGCTGTTAGTAAACTATATAATATACTATAAAGAGTGGATAATTTTGTTGGGGAAAGTAGGACATTTGCAAAGTGGGAAAGTTCCTAATTAGCAAGGCAGCAAAGATTTTGAAGTGTCAACATAGCAAAGTTTTTAAGTGTCAAAGCAGACCCTGCGGTAAGGTCAGGACGAATGCTTAAAGGGAAAAGTGAAATATATCAGTAAAGTCAGGGTGAATGTTCACTGAGAGCTGCCCGCCGTGAGTACTCCAGCTGTATCACCAGACCAAGCTGGGATAAAGGCACTATCGTAGCGTGAGAATACACCATATGCACCTTCAAGAGTGACTGGTATCAGCAGTCCGCCTACAGTGTACAGTGTGGTGACCACACCCAATCTTCTGGCAACTATGGCGGAGTGTCTTCGATGTGTTCCAACCTCCTTACCTACACCAACCTCCCCCTTCGACCTCCCAGGAGCCCGAAACTGATGATGCTTTTCGTTGCTACACACCACATACCGAGCCTTCTGACCTGTTCATTACCTCCCCATCAATTTTGGGCGCCGGCACCGGGTCCTGGGCCATGAACACTATCGTTTGTGGTTTTTCTGTGGGTGGATGCATCATGTTGCATCAGTCTAGAACACTTCTCTCTCTCTCTCTCTCTCTCTCTCTCTCTCTCTCTCTCTCTCTCTCTCTCTCTCTCTCTCTCTCTCTCTCTCTCTCTCTCTCTCTCTCTCTCTCCGCCTCTCTCCCTGTGAGTGAGTGAATATGTGTGTGTGTGTGTGTGTGTGTGTGTGTGTGTGTGTGTGTGTGTGTGTGTGTGCGTTTGTGTGTGTGTGTGTGTGTGTGTGTGTGTGTGTGTGTGTGTGTGTGTGTGTGTGTGTGTGTGTGTGCGTGTGTGTGCGTGTGTGTGTGTGTGTGTGTGTGTGTGTGTGTGTGTGTGTGTGTGTGTGTGTGTGTGTGTGTGTGTGTGTGTGTGTGTGCATGCCAGAAAGTGACTTACGTAGATCAATAAACTTGTTACAGCCATAGCAAAATATAGTAAGTCTGCAGTCCAAGTCGGCACTTTGCTTGTTTAGAAAATCACGGTGCTCTGCCACGAGCAATTAAGCAAGGGATAAGAAGAGAAAGGAATGAGATCACTCCTGCAATCACCACAAAGCTATTAGCAAGCTTAAGAGAACAGATAACGGTGCCAGCGGACGCATTGCACCGGAGATTCTACGCCAAAGAGCCTGTTCCCACACGTGTATACACTACACTTGTGCAGCTCACACT
>MVGU01001524.1:75000-88530 GCA_002005505.1 Botryococcus braunii | reverse complement strand
GGGCAGCTTGGGACACATCCTTTTTTGGGAGGTTCATGGGAATCAATATGGGACGCGATTGGGAAATCAAGGATTTTGGGCCTGCTTGGGGACAACTTTGGGATGCTGTATGCTAATGGCGGACATCTACTCAGTTCCCTATATGTTATGCTTAGCTTAGTGAGTCGCATTAACACACACACACATTGTAATAGTTCATAAATGTCGAAACTCCAGCTTTGAAGCCCTCCAGCGGATAAGGGCTGTCCAAACTGCTTTATGAATGCTACGATTGCATCTTGCGGTTCTGAAATGTGTGTGATTGACGCTGGACCGTGCCATTTGCTAAAATGGTATCGGCGAAGCTCAATGACACGGTCGGCGTGGTGATCTACTCGTTTGTGTGGGCAATACGCCTTGTCCACACGTTCTTTGCAATCTAAAGTAGATAGGAGTTGTTCTTTTTTGTAGATCCAATTTATTGGGTTTACTCGGAGAATCGATCCTAAATATCTTGTGCGGCATCTTTGGTCGAGGCTTCTCGGCTGCTTTGACGATTAAGTCAAAGTGGTGGTGAAGAGGCACGGTAAGTTGTTGGAGTTTTCTGGTGCAGAACCAAGGTTGGTAAATTATTCTTTCTTAACTCGGTGCAGTAGTCACGAGCCGGCCGTCCTTGTTGTATAGGATCGGCGTTTTAACAACTTTGACTTCTCTTTGTGGTAAAAGAGTAGTTGTTTACAGAACTAGTGTTCAGTTGAGCTTCCTTGAATAGACTAGCTGATTGAGTGTACTATACTTTCTGAGATAGTGGAGGACCATATGATGTTCCTGTCTCAATAGAAGGTGTGTATAACACTATGTATGAGGAAGATGTGTATTCTCCCTCTGGTATTAATGTCTTGCATGAAAACCTGGTTTGCAACACTCCAGCAATGAAGACGAGAGTGGAGTATCTGATACAGAAAATGACAGCCAACCAAATTACTCATCTCTTGAGCAGAGTAGTTTACTGACTGAGTCTGTTGAAGTGCACTCAGGTGGTCCTTCAAATCAGCCTGGGAGACAGGCACCAGGTGCAAGACAGGTACATGGGTTCAATCCCGGTTTATTAGCTAGTAGGGCACTTAGAACTAGAAGTGTTCCTGTTACTAGTGGCCCAGCTGTGACAAGAGGTAATTTTCAACCTTCACTTGCTTTGCCTAGGACAAATGTCAGCAATGCTGCTGTGCAAATCAGTCAGTCACAAGTAACGCAACCTGCATCTGTTCCTTTGGCTAATAGTGTCGGTGTGAATGTCTCTCAAAACGCACAACTAGGTGGTACACAGTTAGTGTACGTTCCCCTCCCCAGTGGGGCATGTTGCCAGTTAGTATAACTACTGCAATGTTAAATAGTCTTAACCCCACATTGCCAAACATCCCACAGGCAACAACACAGGCTGCTGCAGCTGTCCCAATGGTACTTCCAGGAGCTGGTCCTCCTGGTGGAGTCCTCCATACAGTGGGGGCCCTCCTGTTGGTCCTGCAGGAGCTGCACAGCGCCCCAGTCAAGCACCGAGAGCGACATTTTACGGTAATGTTCCTATTATCAGTGCTGCTGGGGGTGTTCCTGGTGGTGGTGGCCCTAGTGGTGGGGCTCGTGGTGGTGGCGGTGGAGGTCCTGGTGGGCCTGGAGGTCCTGGTGGCCTGGTGGGCCAGGTGGTGGTGTGGTGGGGTCCCCCTTTTAGTGGTGGTCCACCCACAGGAGTATTCCTCCTGGTGGCAGAAGACCTGCTTCGTTCACGTCTACAGGTTTTCCTGGTGTCACTTACCCCACTGGCCCTGTCCCATATTCATATCAAAAACTTACTCCGAAACTGGAACCAATTAAGTTAAACGACAACAATTGGGTGATGTGGAGCAAACATGTTTACACCATGTTAATGGAAATGGGAGTTGCATATTGTGTGCATGATGACTGTGAGGGTTCCTTGGATGACTTCAAAGCTCAGACACTTATAACACAGTCTTGCACTGAAGAGTATTTGGTACAAATCTCAGACCAGTATTCAGCTTATGTGATGTGGCATACCCTTCTAGACGTATTCAGGGTAAGGGCACAAGGCAAGTTAATCAGTCCACACAATGAGGCTAGGACCTTGACCATGTTCCCAGGAGAAAAGCCATCTGCATACATCTTAAGAGGGAGGAAAATCGCAAATACTATCAAGAGTTTGGGCGAGTTTTATTCTGATCTCACATTGTGTGCCATGTTATTGGCGGGCTTGTCTGATGAATATGAGGCAGACAGACAATTTCAAACTTCTGTCTGCTATGATAAAGCAGACATACATAAGTTGCAACATGTTCTTGAACTCACATACAGTAAGTTACAAAACAAGAAAGCAAGCACACCAGCACCCAAGCCATATGTTAGAAACGTTACAAATCCAACATATGGGAATAAGGGTGGGAGCAAAATTAATGCTGGAAGGCCATCTGCACACAATGTTGAGGTACCGAGAGATACTAAGGAAAGTGTGAATGATGCTCAGGCAGGCAGACAGGCTTTCCAACAGCAAGGAAGGTCAACGCTCCTATGTTACCACTGTAAGGAGCCAGGTCATGTGAAGAGGAACTGCCCCAAGTTGGAGCAGTACTCAAGGGAGGTATCTAGCAACTGTGTAAGAAGGGAATCAGTAAATTCAACCCCCTCCCTGCCTGCTTGGCTGATTGATAGCGGCTCAACTGATCATATTTCCCCTAGCAAAGAGAATATGATAGACTATGTTGAGTACAAGGACCCAGAATACCTTGTAGTGGCAAACGGGAAAAGGGAAGCTATACTTGGAGAAGGTAAAATGAAAGTATTCTCAGAGTTTGGAACATCCTTTGTTCTTTACAATGTCAAGTATGTCCCTACCTCCAAGAAATATTTGCTGTCTGTGGGAAAAGCATATCTTGATGGCCTAAATGTGAATATTCTAGGCATTGAATGTTTTATCACAGATTCAAATGGAACCAATTTAGGTTATGCAGAACACTGCTTTCCTTATCAATGGTTCATTGACTTGTCCATTACTGAAAAACATGTGACATTCAGTAAGGAGGTAAACCAAGTTGAGACTTGCATAGCACAAATAGACATAGAGAAAGTGGACCTATGGCACAAACGTTTAGGTCACTTGTCACCTCACAATATGTCAAGGATGAGAAAAGAGGACATGGTTAAAGGGATGTCTCTTCCCACTATTGATTTGTCAAAGCACATTGGAAACCATGGAGTGTGTGAACCATGCATGTTGGGGAAGATGACTACACAACCCTTTAAAACAACTAACACCAAATGTACTAGGAAACTTGAAGTGGTACATATGGATGTGATAGGTCCAATTAGTCCTGAATCAAATGATGGTGAAAAGTATGCTTTAACTGTCATTGATGAATTCACAGAATTCTCCAAAGTCATCCTGTTAAAGACTAAGTCCGATGCAGTGAAAGAGGCCACACTTCTTCTCACTACATGGCAGAATCAGTGTGAATGCAGGGTCAAGTACATACGTACTGACAATGGCACTGAGTTTATTGGTTTGGACAAATTCTGTAGGAAATATGGAGTGGTCCATCAGAAGACTGCTCCTTATGCTCATGAGCAGAACGGGAAGATTGAGAGACTGAACAGGACTCTGCAAGAGAGGGCGAGAGCCATGCTGGCAGCCACAGACCTTCCAACTGAATATTGGGGTGATGCTCTGCTTACTGCAAATTACCTCAGGAATGTGTGTGCTGTTGCAAATTTGAGTATTACTCCCTTTGAAGCATGGTTTGGTCATAAGCCTAATCTCAGCCACTTGCGTGTGTTTGGTTGCAAATGTTTTGCATTGATTTTGAAGTCCAAAAGGGCAGGAAAGTTCGACTGTGTAAGCTCTGAAGGGATTTTTCTTGGATATGATGATCTCAGTCAAAACTACAGAGTCCTTATTGATGGCAAAGTCGATGTCCATGCTAGGGAATTTGTCAGGTTTGAGGAAGTCACTGCAGACGTGTCTGGCAGTGACCCTGCAGGTACAGTAAATGATGATCTTTCAGACGTGCCAGACTTAGTTGAGTCTGACAGCGCTTTTGATTACACTACAGATGAGGATGGTCCCACAGAACCCCTCACTGATGTTCCTGCAAGCATGCCTGATGTTTCTCTGGCCCCCTTGGGCAGTTTAGAGGTTACTAGTTCAGGTGCGCAGGTGCGCGCAGGTGAGCAGTTGAGCGCAGGGATGGCAGGGGAGCCAGGGGAGGTATTGGCTCAGCAGGAGTCAATACCAATGGAGACTAGGGGTGGTTATAAAGGGCTCGCGGGTAATCTGGACTTGGAAGTGCCAGAGACCCGTTCCACAAGCAGCCTGGGTGCGCGCCCCTTTAATGGGGGTGTTCCACAAGTCACCAGCCACAACAGTGTTGAGGGTTATGTCTCAGACCCTCACTTAGAGCCAGTGGAATTTGATTTCCTGGCTGCCGGTATTCCCCACTCACCTGCTGGTTTGTTTGGAGGGAGGTATCCTGAGAGGAAACGTAATACAATACACACATCAGAAACAAACCAAACAAACACATTCTCAAATTTCTGTGGATACGTACAAGTACAGAAAGACACGGTAATTGTTGAACCAGCCACATATGTAGATGCAGTAAACTCTCCTGAAGCTGACAAATGGGTACAAGCCATGGATGAGGAAATGAAATCACTCAAAGCATTGGGCACATGGTCATATGTGGTGGTGGATAACAAAGAATTCAAGAAGGCCCTGCCAGTCAAATGGGTGTACAAAGTGAAATTGTCTGAACTTGGGGAAGTGGAACGGTTCAAGGCAAGACTGGTGGCAAAAGGCTTTAAACAAATATATGGGGTTGATTACACTGAAGTGTATGCCCCAGTTTCCAAACATTCAACACTAAGATATCTGTTGTCCCTAGCAGTGACCAGGGACATGAGAGTCCATCAAATGGATGTGAGCACTGCCTTTCTGCATGGGGACTTGGCAGAGGACGTTAAAGTCAAACAACCTGAAGGGTATCATGTGGGTGGGCCCAACACTGTTTGTCAACTGCACAAGGCACTGTATGGGTTAAAGCAAGCTCCACGTGCATGGTACGTAACGATTAGCTCCTATCTGAAATCTGCTGGATTTGTAATTTCAGATGCAGATCCTTCATTATTCATACTTCAGAGTGTAGAGGGAGCCACTGTGTATTTGCTGCTATATGTTGATGACATACTGATAGTGTCTGAAGATATTGCAAGCATAGAAAAGACCAAATCTTTATTGTCGGCAAAGTTTTCAGTGAAAGACTTGGGTGAAGCAAGGCACTTTCTTGGGATGCAGTTATCATTTCAGTATGATGAGGGTGGTGTGCTGAAAAGTATTAAGTTGTCAAACGAGAAACTGGTCACAGACATTCTTGAGAGCTTTGACATGACAAACTGTCGCACAAAATCAGTTCCCCTTGATGCATCCTGGAAATTGCAGAAAGATGTTGGTGATCCCCTCCCTTCAGAAAATCGTTTCAGGGAACTTGTGGGAGGGATATTGTATTTAGCCAACACTGTGAGGCCAGACCTATCCTACTCAGCTGGTTTATTAGCAAGATTCTCTAACCAGCCCACTTCAACGCATTTGAGCGCAGGCATGAATGTGCTGAGGTACCTGGCAGCAACCAAGGAGCTGGGTTTGGAGTGGGAAAGGGGAAAGGGAGGCTTGGAAGCCTTTGTAGATTCTGACTATGCAGGTGATCTGGATGGCAGAAAGTCTACATCAGGCTACGTATTTATGTCCAGTGGTGCAGCAGTCTCTTGGGGCAGTAAACTGCAGCCACTGGTGGCTCTGTCTACTGTTGAGGCAGAGTTCATCTCCATGTGTACTGGGGTGCAAGAAGCGCTTTGGTTCAGCAAGTTAATGTCTGATCTGGGAGAGGGGGAAGGTGGTGTTGTGGTGTATACTGACAACACAGGTGCCCTTGCAAATATTAAAGGAATCCCCATCTCAACTAGGACCAAGCATATTGCAGTGAGGTACCACAGGGTGAGGGATGAAGTGGAGAAGGGTGCTATCATTCCAAAATATGTGGGCACTGCAGAAAATATTGCTGATATGTTCACGAAGGTTTTGGCCAAAGCTCCCTTCATAAAGCTTAGAGCACAGGCTGGCTTGAAATGAAGCCAACTGATTGAGCACAGCTGTTTGTGCCTGGCTGAAGTGATTTGGGATTGCTTATTTGTCCACTCCTGCACATGAGGGGAGGTGTTATAAAATGGGGATCATCAGCTGTACTTGGGAAAATTTCACTTCACATCTGATGAGAGTCTCCTACATTTGTCTGCATGTTTGAAGAGTCCAAATAAGGTACAGCTGCATAAGGTACAGGTGTACTGCATGACACGTTGATATACTTGGTGTATAGAATAAATGTGATGTATATTGACTGATAAAGGACATTTGAGACTTACTCATGACATTTGAATAAAGTTAAAGGGCCTGCAGACTTTATCCTGGAGTGTACAGGGTGTTACGGACTTACAGTAGAAGTTCCGGGGTGCAATTACGGTTCTTATCGTGAGATTCGAGTAAGTTAGACGTAAATGCGCCAACTCCGAGTGGTTTAAAGGTCTCAGGAACTAACTCGGTGATCAGATCGAGATCCGAACGGGTTCACGGAGTTAATATCTTCTCGTCGAGTCATTTCACGGAGCGTACGGTCGGCTCCGAGGTTCTGGATCGAAACTCTTGTGGATAGATCTTGTCGTTTATACGGGCTAGATATTTTCGGGTCGAGTTCGTGAAGAATCCGGTAGGACTGAACGATGAAGTGTACGGTTCTACGAATTCACGCATAGTACGGAGCCGCAGATCAGCTCTCCGTAGTGTTAGAGTGACAAAGACAAGCAAATGCAGAGGAGGCAATGATGTCAGACCTCCTGAGGTATTTAAAGGGTTAAGGCAGAGGGACTGGTCAGTTCATACATTGTCGAACTCCAGTCTGTGAAGCCCTCCAAGCGGATAAGGGCTGTCCAATTGCTTTATGCTAAGTGTTGCTGACGATTGCAATACTTGCAGGTATCCCTATATGTTATGCTTAGCTTAGTGAGTCGCATTAACACACACACACATTGTAATAGTTCATACATTGTCGAACTCCAGTCTGTGAAGCCCTCCAAGCGGATAAGGGCTGTCCAACTGCTTTATGCTAAGTGTTGCTGACGATTGCAATACTTGCAGGGTGTCTGAAATGTGTGTAGATTGACGCTGGACCGTGCCATTTTCTAAAAATTATTCTATGTACATGTAGCCTTAAACTTAACGGACTCTAAGCATACCTGCGAGCAAGCTTGCACTAGGTTGGTGAGCAGTTGAAATCTGTGCGACTCAAAGGAGCATACGAAACACCCATGACAATAAATCTTGTCAGGCGCAAATCTGGGCTGCAGAAATCCGCATTTCAGGACATTTAATCAGGGGTTTTGAGGGCCATGGGCAGTACACGTGTGAGGCGTACTGCAAGTTGCCGTAGTACAAAGAAAATCTAGTGGGCCCTGCGCGACAAAGATGGTACAGTACCGCCCTGAAGTTGCAGGTGGGACATGCCGTTTGAAGCCCGGGGAGGTAAGGGCTCTGTTTGCAAGAGCTTTAGAGGGCGTTCCCAGGGCTTTCTTTTGCAAGAGGCATACCAGTGGGTGGCCGTGGTGGCAGGAGAAAGGGTGCGAAGTTTGGAGAGCATCGGGGAAGGGACGGAATTTTGCATGCCCAAGGTCCGAAAGGAAGCCGTGTGCCCGACACCTTGGTAACATTTTGCTGCAATATTTTCGTGCAATCCGTGATTGGTTTGGGGTATTTCTGAATGTTTTGGCTGGGCTGAAAGCCTGGCCCGTGTGAATGCGGAGGGGCAGAGGGGAGGGGACGCACCCTCAAGGGGTGATGTTGGGCCCTACGCCGAGTGGGGCCCAAAATTGAGGAATATGGTGAACTTCCACTTGTTGGTGCAACTGGTGTGTGTGAAACCAAGCGTTGGTCATGTGTAGGGGCTGTATCTCGTCGGCCTAGCTTCCACCCACGTTTTGCCTTGCTCATGTAGGACCTTGATATTGAAGCTTGTGGGCTGTAAGCGCAAACTGGGGTTTTGCAGGCCAGACTTGCGTGAGTAACGCTGTGACAAGACTTCGTGTCATGGGTGTCGCGCAAGAGCATGGAAACCTCGGAAATTCGACTATCGCTCGTTTGAGCATTAGCGGAGCTCACCGACCACGGAGCTTGTAATGATAATACAGAGCATTCTTATTCCTTGGTGTTGGCTACGTATGAGACATTGCTTTTCATTTTCGGCGATTCTCAAGGTGCCGATCTGGGGCATTCAGCCTTACTTCCACATTTCTGACGCGGAATCCGTTTGTTACCGGTACAAAGTCATATGAATGTTTTTAAGTTACGTTAGAAAGCATTGGATGCAATTGTTATAAGACTTGAATCCTTTTTGCTCCAAATCAAGGGTGGTCCCATGCAATGGGGGCCATGGCAAGTGGCAGCACCGACATGCTATGCTTTCAAAATGGTTATTTACTATTTCAATACTTACTATACTGCATTTCTCTCCAGATTTCCTTGGTATTGCCAAGGCTGGACTCGGATGGCAATGTTGATGGCCATACCATGCCCACATGTGATGCCACACAAATATGGCTCAAAAACCGGAGGGCCAGCATATTTTGCTACTTAACTCTGCTTTAACAATGTTTAGATTCACTTTTCCCTCATCCACCGAAAGTATCACAGGAATCTGATGTTTAGTTTAACAAGCGCCTTCGTCGCATAGCCGCTTTCGCTAGTATTAATGAATCAACACAAAGTCATGTAATTTGGGCAACCTACTCATATGCCTGCCCACAAATTGTTGTGAGTTGGTGCAGTTGATGTCTGTGTGTGGAAGAGAGGGTCATTATATAAATTGATGGGCAGCAACACTTCAATGAGTCAGGATTTGATGGGGTGTGACTCTCAAAGCAGCAAGAGCGGTAGCGGGACGAGGACATGGATTAGGCTTGTCCTATCAAATGCTAAGCTGAGGATGCACTTGATGAGCATAGGAAGGCCATAATTCAAAACCACAGTGACGTTCTCGCTCTCGTATTTTTGACCAAGCTTACTTGGAATCATGGCCCCACAAACCCCTAGCTGCTTGATATTACTCTCTAAGGCTGGAGAAGCGGTGATGGCAGCATCAATGCTATTTAAAGCGCTGCCCATCAGGCATTCCTTTGCCCACAATCTGCGCAAGCTGTCTGGCAAGCTTGCATGCCTTGCGCAAGGCAGCTTGTGGGGGCGACCCGACCGACGCCGATCTTCCAAATTCCCCATCTCCATTAAACTGATCCATATGAGCTCACATGCCCTGACTGGCTGAAAATGACATGCACAGCCTAGTTCATGTATTGGCAGTGTGCCCCATTTGGCGCGGTCATGCCCTGCGTCTTCAAAACAATTTGCCGCCGCCTCTCGCGCGTAAAGCCAGAGTCTCACTTCCGCCCTGCAATTCCGTCTCAATTGGTTGCAACCTCTCAAACTTCTACTCCTCATCCTTGAAACCTTTGGACTCCAAATTCCACCAGTGGAAGCCCAGATGTGGTGTGCTAGTAGGAATAAAAATAAAGCCTCAACAAGCCCCCTCCCACGTGGAAAACCTAGGGTTAGATTGAGTCGTCACCCATGACAATAAATCTTGTCAGGCGCAAATCTGGGCTGCAGAAATCGGAAATTCAGGACATTTAATCAGGGGTTTTGAGGCCATGCGCAGTACACGTGTGAGGCGTACTGCAAGTTGCCGGAGTACAAAGAAAATCTAGTGGGCCCTGCGTGACAAAGATGGTGCAGTACCGCCCTGAAGTTGCAGGTGGGACTTGCCGTTTGAAGCCCGGGGAGGTAAGGGCTCTATTTGCAAGAGCTTTATAGGGAGTTCCCAGGGCTTTCTTTTTGCAAAAGTCATACCAGTGGGTGGCCGTGGTGGCAAGAAGAAGGGGTGCGAAGTTTGGAGAGCATCGGAGACGGGACGGAATTTTGCATGCCCAAGGTCCGAAGGAAGACGTGAGCCCGACACCTTGGTAGCATTTTGCTGCAATATTTTCGTGCAATCCGTGATTGTTTTGGGGTATTTCTGAATGTTTTGGCTGGGCTGAAAGCTTGGCCCGTGTGAATGCGGGCGGGCAGAGGGGAGAAGACGCACCCTCAAGGTGTGATGTTGGGCCCTACGCCGAGTTGCAGGGCCCAAAATTGAGAAATATGGTGAACTTAGACTTGTTGGTGCAACTGGTGTGTGTGAAACCAAGCGTTGGTCATGTGTAGGGGCTGTATCTCGTCGGCCTAGCTTCCACCCACGTTTTGCCTTGCTCATGTAGGACCTTGATATTGAAGCTTGTGGGCTGTAAGCGCAAACTGGGGTTTTGCAGGCCAGACTTGCGTGAGTAACGCTGTGACAAGACTTCGTGTCATGGGTGAGAGGTACAAAAGCGGCGAGTTCTGTGGTAAGTTGACGAAACTCTTGATTTGATGCTAATTCTGCCACCGTGGCGGGAGGAAATTAAATTATTCCTGCCGTGTCTGCCACCCTGTGGCAGACGAAAAATAAATTACTGAGCCAAATTATGCCAAGTGGCATACCTCCAAGATTCCTTAAAAATTTCACTATGAATCATATCACTACGGGAAATTTGGCGTCGAATCGAATCGAATCGAATTGACTCGTTAAAATTTGTCGACGCTCCCGATTCGGCGCCGAGTCGGCGGTATTCAACGCTGGAGGGTTGAATACCGCCTAATACCGTCCAAAAGAGTCGAATCATGACCGTAAACAAGCGCAACACATTGCGAGATATTGCAGCTTCGTCTTTCGGTTTTTTACATTACACAGATGCCTCTGCACATAAACATATCGTATTGAAGCTTCAGTCACAACCGTTCTCTTTAATTCGACGTACTTCCGAA
Source organism: Botryococcus braunii (assembly GCA_002005505.1). Classification (NCBI taxonomy): domain Eukaryota; kingdom Viridiplantae; phylum Chlorophyta; class Trebouxiophyceae; genus Botryococcus; species Botryococcus braunii. Next base: position 77,555 of record MVGU01001524.1, on the reverse strand, counting down.
GCACGGAACTGCGACTACACCGCGAGCAGTGCCGCTGGTCGCTAACACTCAATACCTATACCGCACCGTTGCTTCTGAATGTATAGGTAGTATTACACTGAAACTATCGCATCCGTGTGCGTGCATCATGAGTCCTCCTTAGTTGGTTTGGTCGTTAGCGGATTACACAACAATCATCCACTTCAGGCTCTTTAGGAGGAGGTGGTTAATGGACTGAAGAGAATTAAATAGAATTGAAAGCCAGCCATTCATCTTCATGGGAGATAAATCAGCGGGACTGCAATCCTAGCTACTAGCCTGGGTACTCCCAAGACATTGTACCAGTTGCCCTATTTGCACTCAATACAAAAGGTGGGCAAGTCTGAATGCCAATTTTTGCCTGAGATTTGCAAGAGTTTCCCAATGGCAGGCAGCAATGGTGGGGTGCCCTGATGGGGGAGTGCGTTTGTATGAAGTTTTGCAACTGAACTGCCCATGCAGGTGTGGCGGCCTCGGTGGCCCAAAACTGCACGACCCAGCTTGCAACATCCCCCATTGTCCTCCACCTAACAACTCACTTTTCACAAACACATGGTAATGCATAAAGCCTGCATTGTGCTGATGATTTCACTGCACATGTCATTGACAATGTCCTCATAGCGTTATAGCCCTTCCACCATGCTCACAATGCCCTCATACCCTTCCCACAAAAGTGCCACTATGCCCCAGCCCGGATAAGCTGACAGTTGGTCTCCCCTTAGTGAAGCTAGTGCCCCCCCCCTTCTCTCTCTCCCTCTCTCTCTCTCTCTCTCTCTCTCTCTCTCTCTCTCTCTCTCTCTCTCTCTCTCTCTCTCTCTCTCTCTCTCTCTCTCTCTCTCTCTCTCTCTCTGTGTGTGTGTGTGTGTGTGTGTGTGTGTGTGTGTGTGTGTGTGTGTGTGTGTGTGTGTGTGTGTGTGTGTGTGTGTGTGTGTGTGTATTCACAATTACCGTTGAATGAGGGCGTCTGCAGCTGGGCTTCTTGAGTGTGCCATTGGAATTCCATGGAGCATTAGACCTTTTTTAAGGATGTTCTTTTATTATATATGGGGTTATAGAAAATATAAAATAACAATGGAGAATAAAACTCCGTGAACCTGCGACCAAGCTTGCACTAAGTTGGTGAGCAGTTGAAATCTGTGCGACTCAGAGGAGCATACGAAAGCACAGGAGTCATGTTTCAGCAAAGACTCTTTACATGTGAAAACAGATACCATTATTCTATGTACATGTAGCCTTAAACTTAACGGACTCTAAGCATACCTGCGAGCAAGCTTGCACTAGGTTGGTGAGCAGTTGAAATCTGTGCGACTCAAAGGAGCATACGAAACACCCATGACAATAAATCTTGTCAGGCGCAAATCTGGGCTGCAGAAATCCGCATTTCAGGACATTTAATCAGGGGTTTTGAGGGCCATGGGCAGTACACGTGTGAGGCGTACTGCAAGTTGCCGTAGTACAAAGAAAATCTAGTGGGCCCTGCGCGACAAAAATGGTACAGCACCGCCCTGAAGTTGCAGGTGGGACATGCCGTTTGAAGCCCGGTGTGGCCGTGGTGGCAAGGAGAAAGGGTGCGAAGTTTGGAGAGCATCGGGGAAGGGACGGAATTTTGCATGCCCAAGGTCCGAAAGGAAGCCGTGTGCCCGACACCTTGGTAACATTTTGCTGCAATATTTTCAAGCAATCCGTGATTGGTTTGGGGTATTTCTGAATGTTTTGGCTGGGCTGAAAGCCTGGCCCGTGTGAATGCGGAGGGGCAGAGGGGAGGGGACGCACCCTCAAGGGGTGATGTTGGGCCCTACGCCGAGTTGCGGGGCCCAAAATTGAGAAATATGGTGAACTTCCACTTGTTGGTGCAACTGGTGTGTGTGAAACCAAGCGTTGGTCATGTGTAGGGGCTGTATCTCGTCGGCCTAGCTTCCACCCACGTTTTGCCATGCTCATGTAGGACCTTGATATTGAAGCTTGTGGGCTGTAAGCGCAAACTGGGGTTTTGCAGGCCAGACTTGCGTGAGTAACGCTGTGACAAGACTTCTTGTCATGGGTGGAAAGCACAGGAGTCATGTTTCAGTCACTACGGAAAATCCCCCCGCGGAATCCAGTCGAAACGCGCCCGATTGTACCGGAATCGAGTCCCAGAATATTTCCGCGCGAATTGATCGACGCCTCGAGCGCCTGATATTTTCGACGCTTTCCTTACGAAAACATGAAGGAATTCGACGTCACTCGGACGCGATTCGACGGTTCGTGAGCAATGTTTATCGGAATCGCGTGCGAATCGCGTTGAATAATGTCCGGAAAACGTCCAAATTTGTCGGAATACCTCAAGCCTCTACAGCCCATGACCATGCTTTTCAGCCCTTTTAGACTGTATTGGACGTTATTCAGCGGTTTTCACGTACGAAACAATTGCTCGCATATGCACAGCAGGTGTGTATTTCCGAATTCTTGCGTTATATCAAGCGTGTATATTGGTATACTTTCGGGGCCAAGGGGGATTCTTTTTTGTTACATAATGCATCCGCAGTTCCTGGCACCGG
>MVGU01001524.1:0-67500 GCA_002005505.1 Botryococcus braunii | reverse complement strand
CAACTAAGAAGGACTCATGATGCACGCACACGGATGCGATAGAGTAATTGTAATACTATCTATACATGTAGAAGCAAGGGTGCGGTATGGGTATTGAGTGTTAGCGACCAGCGACACTGCTCGCGGTGTCGCTGGTGGTTCAGGGCTTCGGAAGCACGTCGAATTTACTTGAAAAATTGTGCTAAAGCTTCATTACGATCTTTTAATGTGAAAAGGTAATTGTGTAAGGAAAAAACAGAAACACGAAGCTGCAATCTCCCGCAATGTGTTGCGGTTGTCAATGGTCACGATTCGACTCGTTGGGACGGTATTCGACGGTATTCAACCCTCCCGCGTCGAATACCGTCGAAACCCCGGGCGTCGAAGATTTTTTTGACGCGAATCGACTCGATCCGACGCCGGATTTTCCGTAGTGAGTAAAGACTGATTTCTGACTCGAAAGCAACCGCCTTATATATGTTGCCAGCTTCAGCCGCAAGTACAGAGTAACTTAGGAGTAACGTCCCGAAGATTCATAACCACAGATTGGCAGTTTTGGGACGTCGAAATATGTGCAAGTTCAGGTGGGTCCAAATCATGGAACGTTAACTAACGAATTATCCACGTGGTGCACCCGATCATTCTAGAAAGCAGCCCAAAAGGGGGCCTTATCTACCAGCTGGGTGATATAGGGCCTGTTTTGGGTGGTTGAGATTTCGCGTATTGCCCCTCTAGATTGGGTTGCGGCGTAGCTTCCCACTACCGCCACTAGCTGTATCAGTGATACTATCACCCATCTTCCCTAAGCCCACCTGCCTATATCTCCTTGCTTCCTCATTTCTGCCCATATCACCCAGCTTACTTTTTTTCCTTCCTTTTTCGAGCGGGATTCGAACCCCTGTCCTCCTCGTCAGCAGCGCTGGCAGCACACTACCCATCCGCACTTTCGGACAAAGAGCTGCATTGAACCTTGTATATGTACTGCAGAGCCTGGTTCCTCCCGCTATTGCAACTGATTTTGTCACAAAACCATGTCTTTAACGCATAAAAATCAATGAAAAGTTGTATGTATGTATCAAAGCAGGGGTCTGTGGGTTCCCTTTATCGGTTTTTCATATTTCGACGGTGAACACCTCTCGGGTTCCCGATCGCGGTAGATCACGAATCATGGAAAAACGACGGGGCTGTCGTAAGCACCATCCAAGCAAGTTTTATATGAATTTATGTATATTACCAAGTTCGTAATTGTGTTCTGTTAATCACGGAGTTCTGTGGCGACATCTCGTATTTCCTTCCGTGGAAGCTGGCATCTTCGGATCCCGACAAGGAACTACATTATACAGAGGACGTGACTAAAAAGCTCATATCACTCCGACTGGCAAATAAGCATATTTCATACCAGCTATTCCGGGGCTGGTCGGGTGATCCGCCCAATCTCGTACTGCTTCCCTCGGGAAGCTGTGGAAATTTCTGAGATCCCTCGGGCTAAACGCCCTCGGGATCTCAGAAATATCCACAGCTTCCCTCTTCAGCCCTAGTGGCTGGTCTTTGGATGTAATCTTCCTTCCTTCCTCGGGAAGCAGTACGAGATTGGGCGTATCACCCTCTAGCCCCGGAATAGCTGGTATGAAAGGTACACATACACAACTATACAAAAAGTGAAAATAAAATAGGCAAGATGTTGTGGCAATCAGCGGAAGAGTATTTGACTGAGGCAAACAGTTCATGAAGAAGGAGATAGCGACTGATTACATTTAAGCGTGAAATTTTTGTCTTAAATGCGACGCACAGCGGCCAATTATAGAATGTACGCGTTCATATAATTATGTGAAAACCAGAGAGAACTGTACGGGATCTCTCCATGAAGTACAAGGTAATGGTTGCCTTTACATCAGAATTCTTCTAGAAGACTCTCTCATCTCTCGAGTCCATAACCTTTGAGCGGACACGTCATATGTCAACTTGTTCTGAAATGGTTCTGAATTCCAATATCACAGGACAACGCCAAGAAAATGGGTACGGCAGATCACCACTGCCATGTAACACGCGCAATGGCATGAGTAATGGACCCCAATCCGATAATTGCGCAGCATCACCTTTTCAGGATGTACTACTAGTAGGCCTGTCTGTGCTTTTCTTCAAGGGCTTGGTTATGCTGGGTGGAGACCAAGAAACTTCGGGTTGACGTAATTCTTCCTTCGTGTATGTATGGGGGCCACGGGAAGTCTTGGTGGTGCTTATATAATCTCATTTCCGTGTGTGCCGGGTTATGCACACTTACAACTATTTTGTAAAAGCATTGACACGTGACTATTGGGGCACTGGGGGCCTGAGACTGATGTATTCACTTTTCTGTTTAAGGAAGGACATATTGGGCTGGTACCATGGCCCATTCTAAAAGTGAAAGTATTACTTTTGGCGACAACTCGTCACGCGTCTTAAATTCGTCTGATCCGGACGCCCGATCTGAATTGAGTCGGAATCAGAAAACGCGATCGGAATAAAATTCTACTCAAGTATATAACAAAATTATATATATTATTTTATTCAGTCAGTTCATGAACCAGAAGCTTCCTGTGGTAGGATGATAAAGACAATGGAACTAAATCTCGAGTATGATGCCAAACTTTTGGACAGTTTCATATCAATTTATATGTAAGAAAAATATTTCTATATTTCATTTGGAAATATCCAAAGGATTAACTCCTGGGGCATGCCTAGGGAGGCTGCCTTTTGCACAAACTACGTAGGTCAACATTACGTTTACTAAGTAAAATTAACACGAGTAGATTTCGCAACTATAATTCGATGCGAATTCGATGTCGCTTTTACTGGACAGTCGTTTTCGATTCGAATTCGCCCTGAATTCGGTGAGCAGGGAGCCTGCCTTCGACACGCGTTTTCCGACTGGCCGAATTCGATGCGGATTCACATAGGCTCTCGCGATCGATGGCAGCCAGGGGCGAATTCATACCGAATTCGATGTTATCCCAGCGAGTCATGTGGGACAACATCGAATTCAGTACGAATTCGTCCTGGGCTGCCCCTGTGACTTGATCACCAAGAGGATTGTGCGTTACTTGTGGCTTAGGTATGAGTAACATACTATGACACGGATGTGTTCAAGCCGCCCTCTGCGATAAGCGTTGCTTTGCACGCGAGGGCAAGTTGAAAGCCTATTATGATGTAGATTGATAATCATCATGAGTCGAGCAACGAAACAAACCGCTTCTTATTCGTCTGCGGGTCCCTGGGTCTGGGAGAGTCGGCTAGACCCCAAGAAAAAGAAGAACAGGTTTACAGATTTTGTTGGAAATCTTACATCAAGGAGGCAGCATGTGTGCCAGTGCCGCATATGTTCCCCTCGTGATGTAATAGGTTTTAGGGTTCTTGATCCCGGTAATTGGGTCAGCCAAGCCACGGCTTGTAGACACAAGAAGAAGGCTTCGTCAGCTCGTGCTGGAACTGCTTATTACAGTGAACAAGAAATTATGCATTCGTTGATTGATAAGCTTGAGCACGGTGACAACCCGCACCTTATCAAACCAATTCAGTTGCCCATCAACGCAAACACGCACAAATTTTAGTTTGCTACCATGTTTTCTGGCCTGGTATACAGAAAACTGGCGGTAAGTGCAGCTAGGTTTGTCTAGTAATGAGGTGCAATAATGAGTCCTGCAGTGGGGTGGTTGCCACTGAAACCCCGAGTCCTTTTGCGAGACCATGCAGCCCTTCCATACAAACAAGTCCTCCCTGTGTTCACTGCGCACGCACGTCCCCACCAGCACGCACTCTTGCACCTGGACGGCTGCGGGTGTGCACTAACAATGAGCAGCCCAGCATGAATGCGAGAGGGAGGGGGGGGGGGAGAGAGAGAGAGAGAGAGAGAGAGAGAGAGAGAGAGAGAGAGAGAGAGAGAGAGAGAGAGAGAGAGAGAGAGAGAGAGAGAGAGAGAGAGAGAGAGAGAGAGAGAGAGAGAGAGAGGAAGGAAGGAAGGAAGGAAGGAAGGAAGGAATTACATCAACCCAGCCCAAAGGGCTGATGAGATGGAAAACCGAACACCGACGCAGCAAGACACCGAGAGAAACCAAACACAAACCCTAAGAATCAAGGCCAAACACAAACCCAAAGTACCGAGTGGGGAGCCAAGAGCACAAATGAAGGGCATGAAAGCCCCAGGACACAAAGGAAGGGGCAGGAAAGCCCCAGGACACAGCCCAAGAGTGGGCAAGGGCCAGCAAAGGGCAAGACACAAACCTAAGACCGAAACTGAAAACAATCATAAATGAAGTTAACCACAGACTGAAGGTCATCTTGCCAGCGAACTGACGTAACGACCGAAAGGGGGAACGAAAAAGATGGGGGTAACGGTCCCGGATCGGCTGAAGGGCCGAACAGGAAAAGACAAGGTGGTGTTCATCACCCACCAAACCAGCCTGACACTGATCACACAACCGGTGGGAACGGGGGATGCCCCGACGACGACCAGCATCAATAGGAAGGTTGTGAACCCCCATGCGGAATCGATGGAAAACCCTCAACTTGGAAACACTCATACGTAACCACAAAAGCCTAGAGAGAGTGGCGCGGGACGGACTATGAAACCACCTAGAGTATGTGCAAAGCTGAGCCCGCTCAGACGGGCAGAGCCGAGGAGAGACATGCAAGCCCTCCCAGGGTTGGCGGCCATGCCGACGCAAGAGGTCCCGAAGGGACGGCATATCAATCGGATGAGGGGCTTGACAATCTACGGGGCAGTGGGCGTAGCTAAGGCAACAAAATGCTGTAGAGTAAACAACGCATGTAACGTCGAGAACCCAGGGCGGAAACCACATTGCTCAGGACAGCGAAAGCGATTTTCGTCTAAATACCGCACGAGTCGGGTGTTCAACAATGAGGCATAGAGGCGAACTAAGGGGTCTTGCACAGCAATGGGGCGATAATTCGTGGTATCAAGCACAGACCGGGAGGAGTCTTTCAGGACCGGGGTGACTGTGAGGATGTCATGGTCAGGGGGCAGACACCCCGCGCCTAACATAGCATTCAATATTGCAGTGAGGGATGGGGCCAATAAGTGAGGGGGAGCCACCACCTCCGGGGTCCTACACTGTTGCGCAAACCGAAGGAACTCAGAGGGGAACCCACCAAGCCCTGCTGCTCTGCCGGGTTTCAATGCCGACAAAGCAACTTCCACCTCGACGGGAGTGAAAGGCCTGTGAAGATCACTAAGGACATGCAGCTGCACAACCTGGTGTGGAAAAGCCACCTCTGAGAGGGGTGCATGATCCACCACCGAAGAGCCCTGGAGGCCTGCGGCAAAGGATTCCCATGCAGAGGGATGACACAGAGGACCTGGGAGCGGGGGTGGGGAGCCATTGAGCAGGCGCCAAAACCGGCGGGGCTCCGTATGGAACACTGCAATAACGTCTTGAAGCTGAGTCAGGAGCCAAGACCTCTTTTGAGATCTCACGAAGGAATGGTACCGGCGTTCCAAGAGAACCACTGGGGGAGCCCGCCATCCGAGCTGCCTACCCAACCTCTTCCACTCCCGTTTTAACGCAAAACACTGGTGAGTGAAGAAAGGCTTCCACGGCGGCCGAGAAGGGGGACTTTCCCGCCGCGACACCTTCATATGCGCATGTGTAGCTGACCGAGAAATGACAGCCATAAGAAGAGAAGATGCCCCAGCGAGATCACCCGATTGAGCAAGTTCTGCGCAGGTACGTAATGAGGGCTCCTCCCCTTCTAAGGCATGCACATAGGCACGACGGTGGGTCCCTTTCCACGTGACACGAGAGACCTTATGGAGTGGGAGAGGAGTCGATGAACAATGCAAGACTGGAATCTGAAGAAGAACATGGAGAGAATAATGATCAGAACCTCGTAAGTCAGCTTGCACCCGAAGACTCGTGACATGAGGAAGAAGGGGCGCTGAGACTAAGACATGATCAGGACGGGTGCCTCCCCGAGGAGTGGGACAAGAAGGGGGGGGGGGTACCGCGAAGGGGATTTACAACTTTCAGTAGAGCAGTACACCAACATACAGACGGTACTGTTCGCTGACACGGTCCGGATTCCCACGAACCTTTTGCGTGCCAATCCGCTTACACCATTTGGGTTTACTCCCGGTTGACTGACCTTTATATGGTGGTATTAGGGCTTGGGAACCCTAAGCTGGTGAGTAATTTTCCACCAGACCATCCGGGTGGGCGGGCGGGACCAATGAAGGTGCGTAGAGCCACCCGTCCCCCGGGTATATCAGTCAAGAGGGAGGGACCCACCTAATGGTTTCCTCAGTTGCTTGTTTGAATCCTATCCTTTGGTTTTCTATATCAACTAGCCTGTTCCCCCGTTGTTTCACCTGAAATATCCTTGATTTTCCATTCGTGATCTGGAGTCACGTGCTTGTTCGCCATTAGTCAATCCTTCTGGGGGTTTACTAGCCCTCCCGTGGCAATGGAATTTCCCACGAACCTTTTGCGTGCCAATCCGCTTACACCATTTGGGTTTACTCCCGGTTGACTGACCTTTATATGGTGGTATTAGGGCTTGGGAACCCTAAGCTGGTGAGTAATTTTCCACCAGACCATCCACCTTCCCAGTTCCCCAACTGGCAGCCTGCTGACTAGCTGGCTGTCCTGCAGCATGCAGGATCCCCTTGGCAGCCATCATAGGGTCCCCAGGACTCCTAGGCATGGCTGACACCTGCTCCTGGGCCGCCAAATCCCCTGCCACACTGGCCCTCCCCTGAGTGCTACAGCTGCTGACCAGTACTTCCAGTGGCTCACCAGGGCCAACTCCATCCAGCTGCTAGCAGTCAAGGGGGCCACCATGCAGAAGAGATAGGATCCAGTGCCTTCCGATAAATTCTGTGGTACATGGTAGTATACATCAGCTTGACCTTCGCAATGCGTGCTATTTTCTGGATGAGCTTGTTGAATGAATTGGTCAATACTGTACTTAGTGACATCCCCTGTCACATGCCATCAACAGCAGTGTAAACTATAGCCGTTATAGCCCTTTATGAACGGTATAGATCATACTCGTACCTCAATGACATAACACGTGACTTGTACGATATGCGTTCTCAATAGACATTACGTATGGTAGTACTTTAGGATCCCTGCAGTCCGAGCCATCCCTGGGCAGCCCAGGAACGGCTCGGTACTTGTCCGAAGCATGTTGGTATCCTTGACCAACCTCTACTGTTGGAGAGTGCTGTGTGCTGTTCCTGGAAACGTTGTAGCGTGGACGGTTTTTCCCACAGGCTACGAAGTGACGCTGCCGTCGTGCCATCACTGCAGGTGTGTTTAGGATTCTCAAAGCCGTTCCAGATATGATTGTGCTCAAACATTCAGACCAGTTAGATATTACTGCTGTGTGCATTGATGAGAGTGCATGACGAGAGCGCACTGAATGTTTGACCTCATTGAGACTTATGTTGACGTCCACCGTTGTGGCGGTAAGATAGTTTCACTGTACAAACATCACAAAGAGACCTTGCTGAGTTACTGATGAACTATTATTGTATTCTAGTGACGTAAAGTAGACATCGCAAGGCCTCTTTGGTGCTGAACTCTGCTATCAGGCAAGGCGTAGTGTTACGTGGTCTTTAGCAAGAGTGAGAGCAGTTAAGATCATTTGTAAGACTTGTCCGAAGCATGTTGGTATCCTTGACCAACCTCTACTGTTGGAGAGTGCTGTGTGCTGTTCCTGGAAACGTTGTAGCGTGGACGGTTTTTCCCACAGGCTACGAAGTGACGCTGCCGTCGTGCCATCACTGCAGGTGACGCCGCAAGCAGAAATGCTTGAGGTTATGGGCCCACGCTTTCCAAGCTGAGCTTGCAGTGACGCACGACAGATTTCCAGGGAGAAAAGGGGTTTCGGACCCCGCTTCGAGACTGCGAGCTTCACTGACGAGTGAGGTCTGGCCGTTCAAACATATCGAGCTAGTCACGTAAAATTATTCCTTCTGTAGTGCTGGAAGGAATTGTTGTACAGTAGCAACTGGGCTGGGAAAGCAGAAGTACTTCTGGGACTGATCAACTCAGTGTCAGAGCTAGGAAGAAGTGCTTCCAGGGGAAGTCATTTAAGGCTTGGAGTGAAGAACTGGCTTGATCATGAAAACTAGAAGCAGACAAGTGATCATGAAAACGAGAAGTAAGCGCACTGCAACGGAGTCTGGATCAGCTGGGTCTGGCTCCTCCATCAGTGCATCACCCAGCCAGCCAGCAAACTCCACTGCGCAGAGTGGAGAGATGTGCATCGCAATGACGAAAACCGGTGGCGTCGTCACCACGAATGTCAAATGTCCAGTGACTCTGGACAGAGAGGGAGTGGAATTTCCACTCTGGGATCTGGCATATGTGGCAGCCTGTGGCCTCAAAAGGTGCAAGGCAGCCATTGAAGCTCCAATGCCAGACACAGAGGAGAATGCAGCAGCGCTCCTAATGCTGATTGAGAGCGTCCCCAAGGCGTGGGGTGCCAAGCTGGCTGCAATGCAAGTGGCAGCCAATGCCTACCAGTGGGTTCGAGAGCGTTTTACTGGAGGGGCAGACCAGGAGGTAACAGCACGCTGGCTGGAGCTCCTACACACCAGCATGGGAGAGACAGAAACGTTGGAGGACTACTACAACAGGAAGGTGGCACTCTTCCATGCACTCAAGCGAAATGGGCACTCCATCATGGAGAGAGAAGCCAAGCTGGCAATCATCAAGGGCCTGCCAGAGGAAGCGAAGGAGACTGGGATGTTCTCCTCATCTGCTGGGAAGGATCTGGAGGGACTGTGGGAGATCATCTCCACCACAGCCAAGGGACTGGGCTTCAACGACCAGGTCCCCAGAGTCACCCCTGTGGCCAGGGCAGCCATCACACCAGCCTACTCCACCACACCAGGGACTGCAAGCCCACAGGAGACCCAAGCTGGAGGCCAGGGGGGCCAAGCTTCATCGACCAAGGTGGAGGGACGGGACCGGCGTGACAACAGGCGCTGCCGCTACTGCAACAAGCTAGGCCATTTTGAGAGGAACTGCCTCAAGAAGGAGGCGGACGAGAAGATGCAACAGAACCTGCAGCAAGTCATGGCTGCAATGGCCAATCTGCTTCCGCAATTCCAAAATCAAGCGTCGGCTGCAGTGGCTCGACCTCCGGAGGGCAGCGGGAACGGCAACAACTTTTTCCCCGGGGGATATCCACCACCCTCTGGTATGTCTGCCATGATTTCTCTGAATGTCTTAACACCAACACGCGTCATGCCAGAAGCGAGAAGTTTTCTGGTGGACAGTGGAGCCACCATCCACCTAGTCAATGATCTGTCCCTGCTACATTCCCCCACCCTGCACAGAAATCCCATTCCTTTGCATATGGCTACGTCAGATGCCACGGGACAGATAATTGCAACTGGTTCCCTGTGCTTGAGCAGTGCAGAACAGCAACCCCTGTGGCTTCACAATGTGCATTGTGTTCCTTCAGCTACAGCTAATCTGATTTCAGTGACAGCTGCTATACGTGATGGGGCTAGTTTTGTGACAGACAGTGTGGGAAGTTACACTGGTATGCGTGGCGCTCAAAACTGGTCTTGTTCAGTTGCACAGAGAAATGGCCTGTATTTCTTGCAGAAGGTCAGTCCAGTCAGAAACCCTGTCTCTGTGTTTGTTAACACAGCCAGAGCACCAGTCGCTCATGATTGCAGATTGAGAGCACTGTGGCACAGTAGACTGGGGCACCCAGGGGAGGTTAATATGAGGCGACTGCAGTCTGAAGATTTGGTCCTGGGCATCCCTGTATCTCTCTCCCCTTGCGCAAACTGTCACTCTTCGTGTGAAGCGTGCATTCAAGGAAAGCACAGTCGTCCCCCTTTTGGAACCAGTTCCAGAGCAGCCACTGAGCCCCTTGAGAGAATTCATTTGGACACAGTTGGCCCCATCTCCCCTACAGCTATTACTGGGGAGCGCTTCTTTGTCACGATTGTGGATGAGGCTACGCACTACGTCATAGCCCTGGCAGTAAAAACCAAGGATGCAATCAGCAGTGCAGTCAGAGACCTCCTGATTTTTTGGCAGAGGCAGTTGAACCGCTCTGTTAAGTGCATTCGTACTGACAGGGGGACAGAATTCCTCAACAGTACATTGAAGGGTTTCTGTACGCAGGAGGGAATTAAATTTGAGACCTCTGCAGCATACACGCCTCAGCAAAATGGCGTTGCTGAACGGATGAACCGAACAATCAAGGAGAAGGCCAGAACACTCATGTTGCATGCAGCTGCCAAACAGTCACTCTGGAAGGAAGCAGTGGAGACAGCCTGCATCCTGTACAATATGGGACCTGTGACTGGACGTGACAAGACGCCTTATGAAGCCTTCCATGGGGTAAAGCCCGATGTATCCCTGCTCAGGACTTTTGGCTGTCTAGCACATGTGCACATACCTGATCACCAAAGGGGAGTGTTTGAGTCTAAGACCTCCCCTGGTCTCTTCACAGGGTATTCCAGTGTGTCAAAGGCATATAGAATTTATATGGGAAACGGGATTTGGAAAGAAAGCAGAGATGTTACCTTTCTGGAGCACTTAAGGGGCGCAGACAGAGTGGGGCTTAGCACCATGTCTCCTGTGAGTCCAAATGCAGTCCAGCAGCCCTTTGCCTTGCCTTTTGTACAACAGGAGGGCCAGCAGTCCTTGGGTCAGTTGTCTTTTTGGGACTCAGATGATCCTGAGCCTCTCTGCAACCGAGAGGTCAACGTGCAGCAGTCCGGACCTGACTCCCCCTGTGCAACCACCCCCTGTGCAACTACCCCATGTGCAATCAACCCCTGTGAGAATTCTGAGACTACAAGTGTCAACGTGGACGGGGAGCCCACTTCCTCGGAGCTGAGCCATACGCAGTCCGGCCACAGCTGGTCCGTACTCGGACACATGGAGAACCTGGCGCGAGGAGGCGAGGAGACCAAGTCACACATGCAACGTTTGAATAATGTGCAAGAATGTGTTCGAATGGAAGTTGGGGCCATGGGTGTCCGAGGGCAAGACGGGCTGACCCGGCAGCAACGGTATGATCAGAGAGTAGCAGCACGTGAGACTGCAGCTGAGGTCACTGTGGAACATGATGGAGATGTGAGTGATGGAGAGAATAGGAGAATGTCAGAGGCCATTTGCCCAGGGGAAGCAACGGAAGCTCAGCCTAATGGACAGGACTTGGCCAGGCTGGAGGGCATGTCTGATCATGTAAGCGCTGAGAGTGAGGCAAGAGAGGTCAGTTTGGAGATTTCCAATCAGACACTTGATGGACAAAGGGAGTCTTCAGATGGCCAGGCTCTGCGTGCTTGTGAGGGACACACTGGGGAGTCACAGGTGTGTTGTGAGAGTACAAGCGTGGATGAGAGAGACACCACTGCAGGGTGTCGCACAGTGCCAGATTATGCTGCGCCTTTGAGTGATGAGTGCGTTTGGGACATGACGAGTGATGTAAGACCCAGATTGAGTGGAGCAGCATGTGAATCCTCCAAGGAGAGAAAGCTGCAGACACCTCCAGAGTGGGAGAGAGTCAGAGAGGTGTGTAACGCAGTAACCTCGAGCGAAAGAGTAGTGGAAGCACGTGCGTGTGAGCCTAGAGAGGATAGCCATGTTGTGCATGATCACAATCTGAATCCTGTAAAGGGTAAGATACCTGGGGTGAGGTGGTCCAAGGTGCCAATCCCTGGAAACCTCAGGGAGGCGCAAAGATCCCCTCAGTGGGAATTCTGGCGCCAGGCAATGCAAGAGGAGCAAGATTCTCTTGATGCGCACGAGGTGATGGAGTACGTTGAGAGACCCAGGGGACACAAGGTGATCCCTGTGCATTGGATCTTCTCTGTGAAGACTGATGCACATGGGAACGTGTTGAGATTTAAGGCTCGGCTTGTAGCCCAGGGCTGTAGACAGATTCCTGGAGTTGATGTAGATGAGGTCTTTGCACCTACCAGTAGCTATGGGTCCAGGAGGACTTTGCTAGCAACTGCTGCAGCAAAGAACATGGAAATTCACCAGGTGGATATAAAGACCGCCTTTTTGAATGGTGAATTAGAGGAGGAGGTGTATGTGACACAGCCTCCTGGATTTGATAATGGCAACCCCAACATTGTGTGCAGACTGCGTAAGGCCCTTTATGGCCTGAAGCAGGCTCCCAGGGCTTGGCACAAGACCCTGAATGAGAAGCTGCTGAGTATGGGATATGAAGTGTGTAAGAGCGATGCGGGAGTTTACATAAAGAGACACGAGGATGGGGAGCTGTCATACATGCTTGTGTATGTTGATGATCTTTTGATTGTGGCAATGGGTGCGGAAGAGATAGAATGGGTGAAAAAGGAGCTGTTGGCAAGCTTCAAGATTCATGACCTTGGTGAAGTCAAGGACTTCTTGGGCTGCCAGATCCTGAGAGATAGAGAGAATCGGTGCTTATCACTGAGCTGCGTGCCTAAGATTGATGCACTGTGTGAGAAGTTTGGGGTGAGTGCTGAGTCACGTACAGTCGATACTCCCATGAGTAAAGACTTTGTGATGTCTGGGATGCCGCAGGTTACAGTGGGTGAGACCAGCTTTGGGTCTGGGACTCCACTGCCTCCCGGGCATAGATATTGTGAGCTTGTTGGGTCTCTGTTGTATATTGCTAATACAACTCGACCTGATATAGCTCAGGCTGTGGGTGTTCTGTCCCGTTACCGGAACGCTCCCACCACTGCCCACATGAATGAGGGCTTGAGGGTATTGAGGTATCTTCAGTCTACTCGAGAGTGTGTCTTAGTGCTGGGAGGGAAAGGGCCTGTGTTAGAAGGTCATGTTGATGCAGATTATGCTGGCGATATTGACAGCAGGCATTCTACCTCGGGATATGTGCTATCAGTGTTTGGCAGTGCTGTGGTCTGGGGTAGTAAGAAGCAACACTCAGTTGCTACCTCCACTGTGGAGGCAGAATTCATGGCAACCAGTCTGGCTATTAAGGAGCTTAACTGGCTGCGTGGGTTCATGGAGGAAATCGGAACTCCTCCTTGGTCAGTGAAGCTATACTGTGACAATCAGGGGTGCATTGCTAACCTGAAAAACCCACTGTATAGCAAGTATACTAAGCACATTGCAGTGTGCTTCCACTTTGCACGTGAAGCTATTGCAAAGGGGCAGGTTACACTCTGCTATGTGGAGTCTGCAAGGAACAAGGCAGACATGCTGACAAAGCCTCTCGCTCGCCCTGCCTTCCAGATGCACAGGCGAGGGTTTGGACTTGTGAAGATGACATAGGTGACAGGGTGCTGTCAAGGGGAAGTGTTGAATGAATTGGTCAATACTGTACTTAGTGACATCCCCTGTCACATGCCATCAACAGCAGTGTAAACTATAGCCGTTATAGCCCTTTATGAACGGTATAGATCATACTCGTACCTCAATGACATAACACGTGACTTGTACGATATGCGTTCTCAATAGACATTACGTATGGTAGTACTTTAGGATCCCTGCAGTCCGAGCCATCCCTGGGCAGCCCAGGAACGGCTCGGTACTTGTCCGAAGCATGTTGGTATCCTTGACCAACCTCTACTGTTGGAGAGTGCTGTGTGCTGTTCCTGGAAACGTTGTAGCGTGGACGGTTTTTCCCACAGGCTACGAAGTGACGCTGCCGTCGTGCCATCACTGCAGGTGTGTTTAGGATTCTCAAAGCCGTTCCAGATATGATTGTGCTCAAACATTCAGACCAGTTAGATATTACTGCTGTGTGCATTGATGAGAGTGCATGACGAGAGCGCACTGAATGTTTGACCTCATTGAGACTTATGTTGACGTCCACCGTTGTGGCGGTAAGATAGTTTCACTGTACAAACATCACAAAGAGACCTTGCTGAGTTACTGATGAACTATTATTGTATTCTAGTGACGTAAAGTAGACATCGCAAGGCCTCTTTGGTGCTGAACTCTGCTATCAGGCAAGGCGTAGTGTTACGTGGTCTTTAGCAAGAGTGAGAGCAGTTAAGATCATTTGTAAGACTTGTCCGAAGCATGTTGGTATCCTTGACCAACCTCTACTGTTGGAGAGTGCTGTGTGCTGTTCCTGGAAACGTTGTAGCGTGGACGGTTTTTCCCACAGGCTACGAAGTGACGCTGCCGTCGTGCCATCACTGCAGGTGACGCCGCAAGCAGAAATGCTTGACTATGCCACCACCCATGGCAACTGGGACCCTCTCCGTGGTCGAGGTAGGCTGTCAGTGTCCCCAATACTAGCATGAAGCCTTGCTACATGATGGAAACTGTGTGCATGGGTTTGACTAAACGTGTAACCGTTTTGTAAACGTGTAAGTGATGTACAAATTATATGTTGCAGGCAATCCTGTGCGTTCTTTAGACGTGGCGGAATGGGCCACTGGCTACACCCGCTGGCTGGCCCACTTGGGCTATAATCCCCAGTCAGCTCACCCCTGGAGCTTGTCAGACCTGCAGCAAGTCATGGCACGCTTGGATACTCGCATCAGCACCACCACCGGCGTCCCCTTGCTCCGCCTACACCGAGATGCCTTCACCATGACAATTTTGTGGGAGACATGCTCACGTGCGGCCACTGCTGTCTCCTGGTGCTTGGATGACCTGTGGCTGGCCTCTGGTGTGTCCCCCCCCACTTTGTCAGCCACTCCTCCTGTCCCCCCTTGGGTCTCTGCCTCCTGTCCTCTCTCTCTCTCTTTATGCACCCCTTTTTTTTTTTTTTTTTTTACATGCTCACATTCTGTCCGCCGGTGCAGGGACGCCTGCTGGCCCCAGCTTGTACCCCTCCCTGCAGATTCCTCTCGGCGGGGTTGTGTTATTCAAGGCCCTTGAAATCAAGCACAACCTGCACCCTGAGGTGATGATCATCACTCGCAAAGATGACCCCCTCTGCCCAATCCAGCGTCTCCATGCCTTGCTGGTCCAGTCTGCCGCACTGGGTCACCCCATCACCCAGTTTCTTTGCCGCCCCTTGTCCTCCAATAAGGACCATTTCATAGAACGCAGCCTCAGCGTGGCTGCCTTCGAAGAAGACATCGACTTCCACTTTACAGCTGCCAACATCGCCTACCACGCCACCTTGCATGGGAGCAGGCGAGGCTCCCTCCAGCATCACGACCAGCAAGGTCAGACTCTGGAGGCTTTAGGCCGCCTCGCTCAGATCAAAACGCCCAGCGTGACCAAACGCTACATCGATCCAACCCGTCACTTGCCCCCTAAGCTGCCTAAAGGGAAACGCCCTAACAAAAAGGTTCGCCTAACCTGACGTGCTCAGCCTGTGCCTGCCCTTCTACGCTTGGCCCCTCTGACAGAGGCTGGCCTTCTGGGCTTCTCAAATAATATCAGGCTGCAAGTCAGGTGACACTGATAGTCTCCATCCTGCAGCATGTGATGTGGGAAACGAGAACCTAACACAAACATGTGCTTTCTGGGGGGAACCGTCGTTTCTGCCCTGACTGGCAAATGGAGCAGCCAAGTCTTCCACTTGGCTGGTCTATTGCATACCACCAGTATGCAGTTTTTTCTTTCTTGTGCTACTTTGGCTATTACCTCCCTGAGGCACTCTCTGGGTGGGAATACCCACAGCAGAGGTGTGCCATCTGTGGGGTCTAGTAAACTCCAGGGCATGACCAGTGCATCTGCCCCCATACCCTCTGCAGCAGGGTACCTTGTAAAATACCTTTTCACTTGGTGGAACTTGTCTACTGTTCCTGCAAAGCAATCCCCTGTGGGAAAACCCCATATGCCTCCTTCTGGCAGACCTGTCTTACATATCTGTGTATATATACCCCTATCTAGTGCAAAGTCACTTGCATCATCACACCTAGACAGCAGGTCAGCCACCTGGATTTCAGGAGTGTCTCTTGGTACCCACTGGGCCCTCACTTCCACACCTACCTCAGCTGCAGCCTCAAACATCAGCCTTAGCTCTTTGAGGGTGTGAGTCTTACCATTCATGCTATTAACATTAGACACTGCACCCTGATTGTCGCAGAATACCAACAGCACCGCCCCCCGCAGCTTGTCCGTGTTGGCTCTAATGCATGTCCTGACCAATAGGCATATATTCTTCACCTCCCTGTGACAAGAAGACAGTGCCCCCTTGCTCATGAGCTCCTGTTCCTCTGCTGTGAAACTCTCCTGCATGGGTTGCAGCAGCAACTCTTCTGAGAAACCCCCATAACCCCTAGCAGATGCATCCCCATAGCACACGAAGACTGGTCCCTCCTGTTTCCATGGCTTGCCCTTCTGCCTTTCTAAAGCCTCCACCCAATACAGCAAATCTTCTTCCGTTAACGTTGCTAACTCCTCTGTCAAGCTCTCTCCCCATTCCCGGAGCTCCCCCATGGCTTGAAACAACCTCCTGATGTATAAGGGGGCTAGCCGTACTGCAGGGGCCACACTCACTAACATGCCTGCCAACCTTGCCATGTCCCTCTTGGTACCCCCAGCTGTCCTAGCCTTGCCTATTTCCTCCAAAATGAACTCTGCTTTGTCTTGGGGCACCTTGAAAGCTTGTTCCTCTAAGTCCACTATCAAGCCAAGATACTGCCCTTTCTTGGCTGGTTCTGACACACACTTGCTCCTGGACAAGCAAAAACCCAAATACGTTAACAGCAACAGCAGTGCCCTCATGCCCATCCACCCCTGTATGTGACTAGCAGCCAGGAAAATTGCATCATCCACAAACGTGGTCATCCTGAGGCCTCTCTCCCTGAGAGGAGCATACACCTGTAGCATGAACCTTGTGTAGGTTCTGCATGCAGAAGACAAACCAAATGGTAACACAGTAAACACAAAAAATTTTCCTTGAAAACTCAAACCCAGGTACTTTTGATCCTCCTTGTGCACCCTGAAATGATGGTAACCTGCTTTGAAATCTGTGAGACACAGCCAGTCTCCCGGCCTGGCATACTGTGGCACGTCAGTCAGTTTTTCATACGTGAAACTGACATATTTATCAAACAGGTTAATATACCTAGCGTCCAGAATCAGACGCAACTTGCCCTTTCTATTTGCCACCACCCCCAGCCCACTGCACACCTGTACTTTGTCGCCTGTGACTTCCATTAATGCCCCTGTGTGCAGTAAGTCTTCTAAAGACGCCTTGACAAACTCTGCATGCAGCTCAACCGAATTTCTATTAGCAAACTGTACCTTCCCAGGCTTGTCTCCCTGCAGCAGCTCTCGGACCCTTTGCCCTTGCCCTGGCAGTGTGGTCTTTAGTAATTCTAGCACTTGCTGTTTCCTATCTTGATACCTGGGATGTTCCGACTGTGTCTTGGAATCTGCCCCTACCCATTCCAGCTTGATCCCATGCCTTAGCCAGTTCAGCACTTTTTGCTGTTCAGCAGTCAAAGGCGCCTGCCCTTGTGCCCACACGAAATACCTCTCCCAGGCTTTTAGCCGACTATTGGGTACCCCTGCCACAAACTCTTCGTCTTTTAAAGCCCTGTCCCACTCCTGCGCTAGTAGGCGTGGAGATCCTAGCTCAGGCCCTTCACCTGCAGACACGCCTTCCTCCTGCCACGCCCTTAACGCATGCTGCACCTCTTCCCATTCAACATCTATCTTTGGCAGGCCCCTTGTAAGCCCTGTTGCGCATCTGGCAACTTGTGGCGCTTGCCCCTGCTCACTGCCAGTCCCAGCATGCTGCCCTGCTGCTTCTGCCCAACCTGCCTCCCTCCAGCCAGGTTCTCCAACCTCCAAATCTCCCATTGACATTCCCTCACCTGTCATAACCTTGGTTGGGCACTCGTAGATGCCATACCCTGACCTCTGTGGGCAGGGGCATGCTGAAATTTGCAACCCTCTATCCCTGCAGTGGCATTACATTCTCCATCCAGCCACCAGCCCCTGCAGCAGTGTGTGGGCTCTGGCTTGGCATTGGGATAATGGGTAAGGTCGTACCCTCCTTTAAACAATTCCTTCCGTGCTCTCCCACTCGCCGGGAATCCACGGCCTCTCCCTGCCGGTGGCCTGTAGTTGGGTACGTAGCTTGGCACGGATGCGGTACGTTGAACGTTTACCGCCAGCAGTTGAGATGCAAATTGTTCCCTCCCAGCTTCTGAGGCCAGCTTTCTTAACTGGGCGCAGTGCAGCTCCCAGTGTTCGGCGAACAAGTAGTCCAGCAAGCCGATTATCTCTCCAGCCTGCGTCCCGCGCCATTCTTGTACCATATTTCTTTCCTTAGCCTTGCATCCTTGCACCCATTGCCAACCTTCCTTATCCGTGGGATTCCGGGAGGTCTCCCCACCGACTCTCTCTCACGATCGTCCACCGTCCGGACCCCACTCGCTTACCTCCATGCCCACTTCACCTACAACTAAATATGTTTTTCAAATACAATAAGCCCAAGTGTCCTTCTGGTCGCAAGCAAGTCATGTTTAGCGCGCCCTTCCCTTAGCCCCTAGGGGCTCCAGTCACCTGCCTTGCACCAGCCTGCCAACCTCCTCATCCCAGCCCTTGCAGCCAAGGTTGTTCTCACCCCTGCATGCTAAATGACATTTTTACACTGCACCAACCGGTGTGACTTTCCCAGTTATACCCCTTCATGTGCCCCTGACCTTCCTACTGCTTGCCCTCTTAGCCCAGCCAGCCTATTAACCTGCAACTCTGGCATTGCTGTTGTATCTGCACTCCCATAATTCCTAAGTGTCTGTGGACGCTTACTACCATAGAGTAACAGTATGAGGTTGCTCCCTTGCAGCTCTCTACTACCTGAGCGACCACCTTCTATACCGCTTGCAGATGCAACCTTTTGTCTAGGTGCGACGCCCAACGTGGAGAGTCATCCCTCCAGCCTCACCACTGGCTTCATATAAAAATAATCACACAGATATAAGCATGCATGAATTTGTGGAAATGTTGTTCTGGCCTGCATAGTTCTGCAACCCCCCCCCCCTTCTCTCTCTCTCTCTCTCTCTCTCTCTCTCTCTCTCTCTCTCTCTCTCTCTCTCTCTCTCTCTCTCTCTCTCTCTCTCTCTCTCTCTCTCCTCTCTCTCTTCTCTCTCTCTCTCTCTCTCTCTCTCTCTCTCTGCTCTTAACCTAGCAGACTTCTGAAACTTGTGCATTATCCCGTGGCTGGCTAATCACTCACCTTTTCCTTAGCTTCAAGCTTCTTCATGTCTGAAAACCAGGCCTCTATCGACAAGTCTGCATATTCTCCATTGACCAGGTTCTTGCCCTGCTTGAGCTCATCTGCAGCCAGTGCCAGCGCCTTCTTGTACAGGTCTGTCGCGCCCCTTTCCGTCTTCCTGTAAGCCTTGCTGCAGTCCTGTCGCAGTTCTGCTGCCCTCCTGGCCAGCTCCCGCCATTTCTCTCTATTCTCGTTCTTAGTAGCTGGTGCCACTCTCTCCTCCAAGGCCTTGATTTTTTCCCTGGCGCTGCCCTGCGCCCCTGGCTTACCTCAGCCTCCATTGCACTGCCATAGCAGATACCAGCGCCTAGCTGGTCCCTTCTGCTATTCCTTGCCTTGTTACCATCTAACCTGCCCAACCCCTGGCACCCCTCCTAAACTAGCTTTATTGAGGAGCATGTGACTGTGATCTTCCACCACCTCTCTGTGTTATTCTGTACAGCAAGCTTAAGCCTGTTTGTAATCCAGCATAGCAGTATCACTTACCTTCACTGTACCTTATTTTATATTATTTTTTTTTGTACCTTATGTCAAGTCCTTGTACTGACTGTCCTGCTGGTTAAACGTCAGGATTTTACAACAATGTATCAATACATATATTCCTTATGTGGTTATGTGACTGCAAGTACATTTATGTGTGTTTAATAACCAACGTCACTGGGCCTTAAATTTGCTGTACAGTTGTGTGCTAAGCCTACCTAGTTCACAAGGGCTGCTCTGTCTTAATCAACATCCCTGCTTCCGTTTGCCTTGCTGGTCCAATCCCATCCAGCTCCATCCTCTCTCCACGAGGATCCAGCCCCCTTGGGCACCTTACCATCCAGTTCCATCCTCTCTCCACGAGGATCCAGCCCCCTTGGGCACCTTACCATCCAGTTCCATCCCCTCTCCACGAGGATCCAGCCCCCTTGGGCACCTTATCATCCAGTTCCATCCTCTCTCCACGAGGATCCAGCCCCCTTGGGCATCTCCCGCTGCCCCTACCTGGCAGCACCGTCTTATGCTTTTAACCTCCAGGGTTACAGCCCACCCTTCCCAGCTCAAGTCCCCTGGCTGGTCTTTGCCTTCCAGCCCCATCCTTTCTGCAAGATAATCCACTCCCCTTTTGGCACCTGCTGCTGCCCTGCCATCGCAGCACCGTTTTTCCTCCCCCCCTCTCCAAGGGATATGCCTCTCTTACTTAGCTAACCTGGTTTACCTCTCTCTCCCAACACTCACCGCTCACGACAACTAATTCTATCCTTACTTTTGCACACTTCAGGTCCCTTGCTCCCTTGGATAGGTCTCACAGCGTTAGCATGCCACACAGGTTTAACTTCTTGCAGCTGCACAATCAATCATGCCCTTGGGCCAAAATAATACAATCCTCAGCCAACCGAAATTGCCGTGCTTACAAATAACTTACCTTGTTGAATTGGGCCACTTTCTCTGCTTCAGTTCGAGGCTTCTTTTTGTCCTCTTCGGACTGTGACGAAGACGCACTGCTTGAGCGGCTTCTTGATCTCTTGCTTGTGCCTTCGATTTTTTGTTTGGTTTTTACCTTTTTTGTTATCTTCGCTGGCGGCGAACCAAGACTTTGTCTGGCAATCTGTGCGCTGTATCCCACCCACACTGCCGGCGGTTCTATCTTCGTGACAAAAACCCGGTCTAGCTTGTCGAATATTGCTGGAGGCGTCAGTAGCACCCTCTCAGGATCAAACTGGGCTACTGCATCTGGGTTTTTAAGCACAGCCTCAGAGTAATCGCGACCTGCGCTGACCAGACTAGTATGCACCACCACCACAGTGTGCGGAGCGTCCCCTGGGGACCGAACCGCCGTCTTACAGACTAACTTCACAAATTGGTTTTGCGTCAGAGCATCAATGTCGCCGAAATGAACCGCTGCCACCTCGTAAAGCTTATGTGGGGTTCCCTCCCTGCTTAACAGCACGCTACATAACGTCTTACTCGGCGGGGCTTGCACACCAAGCTCGTCTGGGGCCCCTAAGTTCGCTGCCCAGGCTTCGAACTGCCCTGAGAACCTCCCAGGTGCTCTGGCACCAAACTCCATGCTTCGAAACTCGCAATATCGTCTTATATTACCAAAACCAGTGGCGACGGCCAGTAACACCAATGAAGGTGCGTAGAGCCACCCGTCCCCCGGGTATATCAGTCAAGAGGGAGGGACCCACCTAATGGTTTCCTCAGTTGCTTGTTTGAATCCTATCCTTTGGTTTTCTATATCAACTAGCCTGTTCCCCCGTTGTTTCACCTGAAATATCCTTGATTTTCCATTCGTGATCTGGAGTCACGTGCTTGTTCGCCATTAGTCAATCCTTCTGGGGGTTTACTAGCCCTCCCGTGGCAATGGAATTCTCCGCGGAACATTCCGAAGCATAAAGCCGTTTGATTGCTTCGCAGTAAACCTAGGGTGCCTCTGCTCTCATAGCACTCCTCATGTTCTGCTGTTCCATCTGAGGTGCTTTTATGTCTGATGGCAGTCACAATGCTCCGGACTCCCGGGACTTTGCACGTAAAGTCCGATGTCGCAGCTGGCGCGCATGCTTTTTTGAGGCAGGTTCGCATTGCTTCATGCTGCCGTGCTTTAAATTTCGCTTCTTATGCATTTCTAATACTTTCGTATCGGTGGTACCTGGGAATCTGCTCGTCCTTCTACCACAGATCGTCCCACCGTCACCCGGCTATTGCGCTTGCACTAAGTCAGGCTTGCTCAGGAGTATTGCTGCTTTAATAGAGAAATTCATATTCCAAGGAGAAATGGCTGAGTATCATATGCTGTTGAACCGTGGTGTACTTGTTGCAGACACTGTTCTGGTCTTCCTTGCAGTTGGTGCCCCAGAATCTCATGAACAATACAGTTTCATATAGTGCGTTGATGTAGGACTGTGGATGCAGATGTTTGGGGGATACCTGCTGCGTGTCAGTGTACATCTCGACATCTTCGTCTGCCAGACACACAAGCTGCAATATGCAGTCAAGCGTTCAGGCCAAGGACTACCCAATTACTACCATTGGACTAGACACACGTAAAATAATCTACGCTATTTGCTGCACCATTCAAGGAGGAGAGCTGGTAAGAGGCACCCTGGCTCGGAATTCCAGTTCACACAGTTGCCCCGTCCGCCCGCCCTCCACCTCTGGTGTGTCTTACAGTGAGAGGGGGGGTATGTGTTGGGGGTTCCAACCGGTGACACATGTTCTTATAGAAATTAAGCAAGGCTGTGTAAAGGTGGTTCAAGTAGTGCATCTGCTGCAGTTAATGCTGCACCTCCTGGTATTCTCTCTGCAGGCAATACACACTGCTGTGGGCAAACGAAGCATGTATGCGTTAAAAGCACTACTGGCTCGATGGGTGGATCTCCTCAAAGACTTGTCAACACTCCTCAGGGAGAAGGTCTGGTCAGTAGTGGATTGCAGGGTGAGAGGCCTCTCCTAGCCCTCAATGTCTCTGCCCCCCCCCCCCCCCCCCGGGCCACAACACACACACAACCCCTCTTGTGTGACAAGCTTTTTTTGGTAATTGTTAATGCGCTCTTGCATATAATGGGCGATGTGGGACAATCATGAGATGTGTTGGATGCAGGGGCTTGTCCACTGTTTGCTGCAGCCAACGTAACCACAGGAACTGCATCTCATCAGGGAAAATTATGCGCAAGGAGTTGCATCTTCCTCAATCTCTCAAGATGCAGCTTGTAGCAGTTTCAGAATTCGTGTTTCAAATTTCTATACATCTTGTTCAAGTCTTCGCACCTGCAGGTAAGTCTTCGTCGTTTCTCAGCACACATACTACTGTCTTTTTGGCTCATGCAGTGCCAAGCCATTGCTCCCAAAAACATTCGGGAAGATCACCTTATGTTGTAGTTGGATGGGTTGAGTCTGGTTCCTAGCTGCTACCAGCTCTTGACGTTCATACAGAGCTCATGTATAGCAGCTCCTTGTCTTTTTCAGGTCCCCCCCCCGGGGGGGGGGGGTCTGCCTTGAGCCAACTAAGGCCTACCGATGTGCCTGCAGATATCGGCCTTGCCAAATAGAATGGTAGCTAGTCAGACAAGTATGAGATTCCCATGTCAGTGCTTTACATATGCAAGAACTTGTGCTTTGAATACTGCACAATTGTCTGGACCTTCCTTGTGGTGGAGCATCCACAAGCCCCATTGCATTGGTCACAATTTTTGGGGCTACTAGCAATCACTTTACACTAGAAGAGTAATCAGTAACCAGTAATTATTGGTGGCGTCTCTGCCTCTGCAGGACGACAGTGGGAGCGCTTTCAAAGACAGACAGGCTGTCAACCAGGGTTGTGGAGATGGGCAGAGCGCCACTCAAGGATACTGGGTCCAATACGACTTATCTATGCGGCTGCGTCATACACTACCGTGGGCTATGCGCCTGCATTTCGAATCACATTCTGGCCTGATGTGCCTTCTTTGAGAGTTGGGGCATCTTTGGGAGAATTGAAGCTCGTTCAGTGGTGATCGGGCTTCCTGGAGGCTCGGCTGTGGTAATGCTGTGTCCTAACTGAATCCTTTTAACAAAGAGTTAGAGGGTGGCCAGAGGGTGGGAAAGAGATCATGATGGGAACTGTGTATAATGCATATTAGGCACTGAACTTATCTACACGATTGTGTGTGTGCGTGCGCGCGCGCGCGCGCGCGCGCGTGTGTGTGTGTGTGTGTGTGTGTGTGTGTGTGTCTGTGTGTGTGTGTGTGTCTGTGTGTGTGTGTGTGTGTGTGTGTGTGTGTGTGTGTGTGTGTGTGTGTGTGTGTGTGCGCGCGCGCGGGCGGGCGCTCGTTATGATTTTGATTTCATTAGATCTGATCAATGCACAAGGTGTTACTTCAATGTCTTGAAGGTCCATGAACAACGATGCTGGCAACTTTTAACATGTTATTAGTGGCAACTGGCCAGTTGGTATTGGTACTGAGGTGCTTGCGCCCATGCATGGCGCCCCTTGGAATCATTCAATGGGATGCTTGCAAGGGTATACCTGTAGGACAGCATAGGTATACCAAGCTAGGATATGTGTCGTACATCCTTGAACCTGACGAGAGCGCAGTCTTGTATCTTGAGAAGTAAGTTGCCACACAAGTGTGTAAGTCTGAGTCTTGCGGGTTAGGATGGATCAGGCACATGGGCAGAGTAAGCTGCCCATGTAAGGCCCCTTGGACTCATTCATTGGGATGATTGCAAAGGTATAATTAGGATACGTGTCGTACATCCTTGAACCAGACGAGAGCGCAGTCTTGTATCTTGAGAAGTTAGATGCCACACACTTGTGCTTGCAAGCGTGTAAGTCCCAGTCTTGCAGGTTAGAATCTACACAGGCACATATGGGGTTTATAAGTACTGGAATCTAATGGTCCATGTAAAACAAGAGTTCTACCTGAACAACCTGAGCTCGCTCGAGCTACCGATGTCATTCCAGACCCATTACTATCCGACCTGTACATTGCACTGCTATGTAACCGAATCGAATTCATATCGAATTCAGTCTCTATGCCCCATCAAGTCCTCAATCGAATCCGTATCGAATTCAGCCTGAATTCGCATTGTCAAGAATACAAGAGCGATGCGAATTCGAATCGAATTCAGTCTGAATTCGTAATATCAAGAATCAAGTAGAGTTGGCATTTTCTACGATTTTTGCCGATCTACGTACGTATTTGCTACGCGTAGGCGTTAGTAGGTCGCGTAGGTCGCGGCAGAGTGCACCATTCGATCAAGGACATCCTAGTGGTTAATATTGCCCGGCGTAGTTCATAGAAATTCTTCCATCTGTTGGCAAAGACATCTTTTATTGGACATATAATGTCTTAGCATAAGTTGCATGTTCGTATGAACCTTAGTTTATGGCCCTACAATAATGAACAGTTATCTTACTTTGCAAAAATTGGGTCTTTCCGTAAAATCCGGAGGTTCTTAGAGATACGGATGTTTTAGGACGACAACGGATGTTTCGGACTCTTGTTGATTCGGTCGATTTCGAAGTACAAGTCGATCGGCCACGTACAATAAACAATTGGCTGCAAAGTGTACTTACGATCGGCAGTTCTCTACAGAGCTCCTGAGGACTTTTCCCGCGCGCTCTGTGGTACCTCTTGGGAGGCTCATACGACCACGTGATGCCTGTTTGTCTTCTCGTTGCCTCAAACGGCTTTTCGTTGCCTTAAAAACTGTAGCTTGTGTCCTTCAGAAGCCATAACTATTTAATATCAAAGAAGAACAATAAAGCAAACACGCATATCTATTTGATCTTTAATACATAGAGGAGAACGGACATGTTGGGCTTCGGGTGTGCAGCCTTGGCTTTCGCCATGATGGCCGTCCAGGTAAGCCTGTTTTTTCTTCTTCCTCCACTTTTGTATACAGCGTAATACCATACTCGATATACACACGAAGTACACGGTGCCACCAGCAGCAAGGGCGACGGCTTTGGACCTAGCCTTCCCGATTGTGCACGGTAAGCCGTTTTTTTCCCTTTGTTTTTCCCTCCTTTTGTAGTTGTCTTTGGCTTGAAGATTTGACGTTCTTGATAATGGCACCTTTCTCATTTATTTACAAGTTAGTAATGACAACGTGGGCCGATGTCGCTTATGCAGTCACCTGCAACGTTCGGCAATAACCAAGGTACATTTAACGGTTACACCTGACTGCATAGCATTGCTCGTGGGAACAGCATTGCAGCTGACTGCTTTTGCCAATGCCCTTGCAGATGTCAATAATAATATTCTCAACCGTCACGAACAAAACGATGGAGCCTTGGACGAAATGCTTTAAGATAAGGCACACAAAACGTTGAACCCGCACTAATTGGAACCCCTTTCGCCTCAACAAGGCGGCAATAGCCCCGCTGGACTTACCATGTCTTCCACCCGACGCAAAGTGCAGTGTTTCTTGTGCGGTTCCCACGAGCTGCACGGCTACACTTCTTGTAAACCTCGTACCGCGACGACTCCTTCGGCGGAATGCCAACGAATTAACTATTTAAACTGTATCTAATATCTTCCCCACAAAACCAAAATCGGACGGACCGACCTTCACTTCACGGTCTTCACATCGGGTATCCATCGGACTATACACCTCCACAATCCTGTATACATCGGTCTACCAACCTCGTTCGCATACTGTAGCGCAAACCCGTACATTGTCGCAACTGTCTCACCAGGAACGCAACAACTTCCAGGCGTTGCAAAATCCCGGGGCTTCCCGTGGGCCACGGGCCTTGGCACACATCCAGATTTAGACCCCCGGAACCCGCCGATCGTACCTTGTCCCATAGGCACTGATAGTTACGATCGTTGTTTTTAAGTACGATCGGTTATTTTGCGAATGAGTCGACGAGGCCGATCGACAAGGCGTAGAAGTATTTCTGTCCATAAGTGTCGACGGAGCTGATCGACTGGGCCGATCGACGCGGCATATAGCATTCTGGCAAGTAGTATTCTGTCAATAGGAATCTGTTTTGCACGGAACAACGATTCTAGGTGGATAAAGGGGTAGAGACAGAGTCGTATCCTCAGACATTCGATTGCTGTCTCCGGTGCCTCAAGTCGGACCTCTGTATTTCCGTTTGGCACCGTCCTTTGCCTGCATTAACTCAGCTGTCGCTTGCTATGCAGGTGTGTTTAGTTGTTTCGAGCTTTATTGTATAGTTTGATATATGTAATAGACATTCGATTGCTGTCTCCGGTGCCTCAAGTCGGACCTCTGTATTTCCGTTTGGCACCGTCCTTTGCCTGCATTAACTCAGCTGTCGCTTGCTATGCAGGAATCCTGAAACTGTTTTTGATCAAATTGACATCAAATAATCGAATATGGTATCGGCGACACCGTTTGGTGTCGATACTGGTCACTGCTCCCGCCAGCAGCGAGGAGAATAATACGCATACAACTATTTGCAAGCTTCAGCAAGTCTCCAGAAATTCTCGCCCATTTCTCTGCTTTCAACGTAGTTGTTTGTAGTGTCTTGGGTTGAACGATCGCTTGGAACTTCGGGTAGCTGGATTGTCTCGCTGGAAAGGCACTTGTGTTGATCTAGTAGTGAGAGACAATTGGATGTATTGGCTGTTGGGATCTGGTGGTTGTGGAATATCTGTTTAAAGTGCAAGCAAGTTTGTTTTCCTTTTAATCTTTCTTTGCCAGTTGCCCGTTAAGGCTTCTGGAATAATGTCACAGACAGAATCACAAGATGAAGGATTCAATGTCAGTATTGAGATAGAACCTGCCAGCCCAATGGGCAGGAATGTCTTTAGGAATCCTACCTATGATGCAGAAGCAGTCACTGATGATTCTGTGTCACATGTTACAGGGGTCCTAAATGGAATGCAGCAGCAAACTGATGAGGGTCTACAAAGACCACAGGGAGACTCAGAATGGGAAGCATGGGGATATGATCCACAGACTCAAAACATACCTCTAAACCCTGCTTTCTCAAGACGAGACAACCTTGGTACCTTTGTACCTGCTCAGCAAGCTGCTGCATCTCCTGCCCCTATGTCTTCTAGAGTGCTAGGCTTTCAAACAAATTTGCCTGCCTCCAGACCTGTCTTAAGCCCTTTGTTTGGGATACCTAGGACTGCAGTCAGGATCCCAGTGAGGCCTACACACTTACCTGTACCTAGTGCACCACTGGCAGGTGCACCAGTCAATGTTTCCTCATTCATGACAAGTGTACCACACACAGGTATTATGCTCCTTTCAGGAAACATAAATCAGGCAAGTACAGCATCAGGTACTACAGTAGTGCATGTTCCCTTGGCAACTGGTGGCACAATGCCAATCAGTCTTCCAACATCTACAATTTTAAACTCTATTGCACCAACTGTTCAAAGTGTGAGTGCTACACAGGGAACTGCTGCACAGTCAACGGCACAAGTGTCTGCCCCACCTCCTCCACCTCCACCAGGTGGTGGGCCTCCTTATAGTGGTCCACCAGGAGGTGGTGGCTGGCCTCCAAATCCACCAGGGGGTTCTTCCTCAGGCCCTCCCTGGTTTAGTGGTGTACCTGGCAGTTGGGGTATGGTGAATTCCAACCCCTATGGTTACAGTGGGTATCCCTTCATGAAGTTCAATTCTCCTTCTCAAAGGCTTACTCCAAAGTTAGAGCCCCTTAAACTTAATGATGATAACTGGGTCATATGGTCTAGATATGTTCATGCAATGCTTATAGAGATGGGGGTAGAATACTGTATTCTTCATGACATGAGAGGTTATTTAGATGATTATAAGGCCCAGAGCATTATAACACAGTCTTGTTCAGAGGAGTATCAAATACAAATCTCTGATCATTTGTCTGCCTACTCTATGTGGGACTACTTGATGGCCTTATTTGTTACAAAAGCAAATGGCAAAATCATATCTCTCCAGGAAGAGTCCCGCACCTTCAAGATGCATACAAATGAGAAACCTTCCTCATATGTACTAAGGGGTAGAAAAATAGCCAACACAATTAAAAGCTTAGGACATGAGTTCAGTGACCTCTCACTCTGCACTATGCTTTTAAATGGACTCCCTGAGGAGTATAATATACATAAGCAGGTTCAACAATCTATTATAGTGTCCAATCCTGATGTGAATCTGCTACAACACTCTTTAGAGCTGGCACATATGCAGATAGTGAATAAGAAACTCCAAACCCCACCACCTAAAAATAACACCTTTAACCAGAAGTCCTCTCCTGGTCAAGGTTACAACCTTAAGTATAAGGCACCAAATTCCCCTACTTCAAATGCTGTAGAGAAAGGTGCTAATCAAGGTGGTGGTGGGCAGAGTGGTAAAACAGCCTTCCAACAGATAGGGAGGCCTTTACCATTTTGCAGGTACTGCAAGCAGGATGGACACAGCATAGAGACCTGCCCAAAGTTGGAGGGGAAGAGAGTTAGCTTTGCTTCTCCACCAAAGCAGAGCCACTGCACACAGCTATATACAGTTTGCTCTGAACCCTCTATTTCTGGTTGGCTGATAGATTCTCGTTCAACAGATCATATTTCCCCTGACTGTGAGAATATGATGAATTATCTCAAGTATGATAAACCAGATATCCTGATAGTAGCAAATGGTGGTAGGGAGGAAATCATTGGTGAGGGTACTGTGCAGGTCTTCCTGGAAACAGGAAACTCTCTTTACCTGTACAATGTTAAACATGTACCCTCAGCTAAAAAGCGTTTATTGTCTGTAAGGAAGGCCTATCATGATGGGTTAGATGTTCATATAAATGGCATTCACTGTCACCTTACAGATTCAAATGGTGATCTTGTGGGCATTGCTGAACATGTATACCCTTATCAGTGGCTCACAGACCTTTCTATACAAAACAGTGTTCCCCTACCAGTGTCAAATGAAAAGACACAGTGCAACCATACAAAGGTGGATGTAGATCTGGTAAACATATGGCATCAGCGTTTTGGTCATCTCTCTGCTCAAAACTTGCAAAGGTTGAGCAGGGAGAAAATGGTAGAAGGCTTAAAACTCCCATCAGGTGACCTATCCAAGTGCATTGGTCATCAAGGTACTTGCGATGCCTGTATGCATGGGAGGCAGACAGCCTCACCATTTAAATCAACCCAAAATACTTGTTCAAAACCTCTTGAAGTCATTCACATGGACCTTATGGGCCCCATAGATCCTGAAACTCCTGAAGGATACAAGTATGCCCTTGTCATTTTGGATGAGTTCACAGAGTACTCATTTGTTGTTCTGATTAAATCTAAGAGTGATGCAGCAAAAGAAGCTACATACATTCTCACAGCTTTGCAAAACCAGCAAGACTGTAAAGTACAATTTATCAGAACAGATAATGGTACTGAGTTCAATGGGTTGTTCAAATTCTGTAGGGAGCATGGGGCAGTTCACCAGAAGACTGCCCCATATGCACATCAGCAGAATGGGAAAATAGAGAGGCTCAACCGTACGCTACAGGAGAAAGCAAGGTGTTTGCTAGCTGCCTCAGGTTTATCATCTGAAAACTGGGGTGAAGCTCTTCTTACTTCAAATTATGTTAGAAATATGTCTCCTGTTAAGCACTTGAGCAAAACCCCATTTGAAATGATGCATGGAAAGGCTCCCAATGTTTCACATCTCAGAATCTTTGGCTCCAAATGTTTTCTCCTTCTTCCTAAGTCAAAGAGGGGAGGGAAATTTGAGTCTGTCAGTGCTGAGGGTATCTTTGTAGGTTATGATGGCCTTAGCAAGAACTACAAAGTTCTTGTTGATGGAAAGATTGATGTTTACTGCAGAGAATATGTCAAATTCTCTGAACATGCTGTTCATGATCTGCCTGAAGCACTGGCTGAAGACGATGAGGATGACACTTGCCCATCACTAGTGAGTGTCTCTGATTCTGACTCAGAAGATGGTCATTCTGATGATGGTGATACCACTGAGCAAATTGTAGCGCGCCGGTAGGCAGACGGTGCCGGGGCTCGTCCCCGCACGTGCCGGGCGGTACATTGGTACTGGGTGTAGCCTCGTAGGCTCGCACAGTATATGGTATGGTGTTCGGACCATACTAGCACTTTCGTCGGTGCACGGCCATCCTTTGCAAGAATATTACATTTTGGTGGCCCATATCCAAGTCGGTGGACTTGCGATGTTGGTTGTTGATCCTGCTTGACGCTTAAGTGTGTCTTACGGATGGTGTAGATGCTTAAGTGTGTCTTCGTTGCTGCCTGTCGTTCTATTTGGGTTGTTTCCCACTAGATCGAAGGATCAACAACACCTTGGTATCTAGTTCATGGACTTTGGTTGGGAGAATCTATTCTTCGCACCCATATAAGATCCGATGACGGGGATGGTTGTGGCCTGCGAGGGTCGACGTCCAGCTTGGTGTGTGGATCCAAGCAAGAAAGTTCGGATTTTTCTGTAATCTTTCTAATGACGTTTGGCTCTGCCGTTTCCGTGAGGACGGTGGGGGAGGACGGTGGCACTTCACGATGGTGAGTGTACGCTTCCCCTCATTTGGCTTGCTTTGGGTTGCTAATCCTTTGCAAATGTTTTCAACTTGCATTGCCTTAATGAAGCTTTGGTGTTTCAAGCATATCGTTGGGATTTCGATGGTAAAGTGTCAACTTTTCCGGATGCCGATCTTACACGGATATGACGAGGTCTTGCTTTGTTGATTGGCGCCGAGTAGCATGGAGCTGAACATGCTTTCTATTTTGAAAGGCTCTTTTAGTGCTCGGTTGGCTTAGTAGTGCATTTATGGGGCCGTTGGAAAATGCCATGAATGTGGAATGAGCTTTGCATGCTGGTTTTGCTTCCATCATTGCTTAATGAAGGATTTGTTCTTTTGTGTTGCGGCACATTAGACACTTCTTTTGTCTGCCTGGCCCAGTTGCCTCTGCTCCTTGCCTGGCATTGGTCCATAGACCCGTTCACCACGTGGGCCTCGTGGTGGGCAACGTGTCTTTGGGGGGAGGAGAGAGGGAGAGAGGAAGCTTACGCTGGATAGTGAGAAGAGAAAGAGAGATGAGGCTTACGTTGGGAGGTGAGAGCTGTGTACCCCATAGGGGAGTGACCATATGATGACGGCCTTTGGCTGATGGTTGCGCTACAAGTTCCACGAGGCGTTGAAGCGATTCTCTAGGGTGTCTTCTCACATAAGGCATAAATGTGAAAGGTTATAGGCAATCGGCTTTCCCTGTACAAAGCAGACAGGTCGTCAATAGACGAAGTTACTCCAGCTACAGTCCGTACGACTGTCTGCTGAGTGCCACACACAACTGTCGGACAAGACTAGCATCTGGTGATGCCCAGCATCTTTCACAACCAGTTCGTTACATCATTATCTTGTACACAAGCACCGATCAAGCAATCACTAGATAAGGCTCTAGACGGCTACGTTCAAGTACATGCCTATACTCCCTGAAGTCACTGTCCCTTATCTGTTTGAGTGACTACAGGGTACACTAAGCTTGTTCACTCTCACAATAGCAACAATGATACAACACACACTGCCGCACCGTACCTGTACAAAGCAGACAGGTCGTCAATAGACGAAGTTACTCCAGCTACAGTCCGTACGACTGTCTGCTGAGTGCCACACACAACTGTCGGACAAGACTAGCATCTGGTGATGCCCAGCATCTTTCACAACCAGTTGGTATTCACTCCGGTGGGGCAGCCTTAAGAGTTCATCCGACAAACGTGTGATCTAGATAGGATTGTACCTTATGTTCGAAAACGTCCAGAATCTGCCGTGTCTCAAGGTACCTTATGTTCTCAATGGACCCATATCCTAATAGTGCACACATGAAGATCACTTAAAGCACAAGGCATTCAATAATAATGTTCAGAACTCAACACTTCCCCTTGCCTGCATGCTTTAAGTGTATCTTCTCAAACCTAGTGAATCACGATGACCAACAAACACGGGCTTGGCAAGTGGCTTGGTCATAATGTCAGCCACATTGCGTGCAGATTCCACATAGAGGATATCTACCTGCCCAAGTGCCATAGCTTCCCTAGCGTAGTGGAAGCTTACTGCAACGTGCTTTGTGAATTTGGAATACAGGGGGTTCCGTAAATTAGAAATGCATCCTTGGTTGTCACAGAAAATTTTGACCCTCCAAGGTGCAGCCCCTATCTCTTCCAAGAAGCCCCTTAGCCAGTTGGCTTCCTTCACAATATGGCCAGCTGCCATAAACTCAGCTTGCACAGTTGAGGTAGCAACTGAGCTCTGCTTCTTGCTTCCC
This sequence comes from Botryococcus braunii, assembly GCA_002005505.1. Classification (NCBI taxonomy): domain Eukaryota; kingdom Viridiplantae; phylum Chlorophyta; class Trebouxiophyceae; genus Botryococcus; species Botryococcus braunii. The sequence goes on along the minus strand of MVGU01001524.1, from coordinate 34,696 downwards.
CAAACCACGGCACTACCATAGACTGATAGAACATAGCCAGTGGTGGAATACCTGTGGTCCAGGTCCCCAGCATAGTCGGCATCAACATAGCCTTCTAGCTCAGGGCCCTTTCCACCCAGAGTAAGAGCTAACTCTCTGGTATCTCTCAAGTACTTCAGCACTCGAATGGCCTCATTCCAGTGTGAGGTAGTGGGTGTCATTCTATACCTTGACAACACTCCAACAGCCTGAGAAATGTCAGGCCGGGTCGTATTGGCTATGTACAGTAACGATCCAATTAACTCGCAGTATCGATGACCAGGTGGCAGAGGGGTACCAGCCCCATGTGACATACCATCTGAGGACTCGGGTCTGCTGCTAGCCACGAAGTCCTTGGACATGGGGGTATCAACCCCACGTCCATCATCAGCAACGCCAAACTTCTCCACAAGAGCATCAATCTTGGGAGTGCAACTCATGGAAATAGTGCCCTGAACTCTATTGCGTAGGACCTGACACCCCAGGAAATCATTCACCTCTCCCAAATCATGGATGGTGAAGTCCTTCTTCAATAACTCTTTCCCCCACTCAATCTCTGCAACCACTCTGGCAACTATGAGAAGATCATCGACATAAACAAGAATAAACGACAGATTACCATCAGGGGCCCTCCTGATGTATACCCCAGCGTCGCTCTTGCACACACTATACCCCATCACGCTCAACTTGTCGCTCAAGGTCTTGTGCCAAGCCCGTGGGGCTTGCTTAAGACCGTAGAGTGCCTTCCTGAGCTTGCACACAACTCTCGTGTTGCCATTCTCAAATCCTGGTGGTTGGGTCACATAGACCTCTTCCTCCAACTCCCCATTGAGAAAAGCTGTCTTGATATCCACTTGGTGGATCTCAAGATTTTGTGTGGCAGCCACTGCCAGCACAGCTCTCCTAGCACCATAGCTGCTGGTAGGTGCAAAAACCTCACCAACATCTATACCAGGAATCTGTCTGCAACCCTGGGCAACCAATCTTGCTTTAAACCGAGTGACATTCCCATGTGCATCGTTTTTTGTAGAAAAAATCCAATGAACAGGGATAACTTTCTGCCCATGGGGTCTTTCCACATACTGCATAACCTCATGGGTGTCTAAAGACTCCATCTCCTCTTGCATTGCCTGCTGCCAAAACTCCCACTGAGGTGAGCGCTGGGCTTCCCTCAAGTTTGAGGGCACGTGAACTTTTCCCAACGTGACAGAAGGTACACTCTGTACCTTATGCTGTGGTGCAGCAGGGCTGTCAGCCTTACTGATGCTGTTCCCTTCTCTCTCTCTCTCTCCCTGGTTGCCAGAATAAGGTACATTATGTACCTTATGCTGGGACTGGGCAGTACTGCCGGGATTATCTGATTCCTTCTCAAGTCTCTCTCTCTCTCCTTGACTACTGGACTCATGTGCAGCACCCTTACATTCTCGCACCTTCCGCAATGCAGAGGGGAGCAGCAGCTCTCTCTCTCTCCTGGACTCACACTTGGGCACACTACCCAGACTTGCCTGAGCTGCGCCTACAATGTCAGCCTGCACACCATAAGCATGACTAGCCAGTGACTGGGATTGGGCACCAGCTTCCCCTACTGCTGGCATGTCTAACCCACTGCTCTCATCTCTTACATCTGCACCGAACATAGCCTCGACTGTCTCAACCTGCCCCTGCATATCAGGGAGACCAACCATGTTTGGCTCACTCACAATTGCCTGACCTGGGTCAGGGGCATGCAATGGGATGTCAGAATGCTCTCTCCTAGCCACGCGCTGTACATAACGCTGCTCCCTTGTAAGGGTGGTCCCTGGAGGAAGGGGAATTTGTGACTTCCCCTGCATTCGCAACCCCTCTTGTACCTTCTGCATTTTTTCTACCTGGGATTGAGTTTCTACACCCCCCCTGGCCAGATTCTGCATATGCTCAAGCACCGACCACGAGTGCTGAGATGGTTCTGGGGTCCCAACAGTAGAATCCAGGCTGGTGGGGTTTCCTTGGTCATGTGCTGCTGTGGTCCCGTCTCCAGACTGATCCCCAGCACAAAGTCCAGAGGTCCCAGGAGCCCCAGTGGAAAGCGTCTCCACTCCATGGTCATCCTCCTCATCCCAGAACGTGGGTGGAGCAGCAGAGGGAATTGCTTGAGGCGTTGCCAGATTCTCACTGCCAAGGGGGGGTGATATCCTAGAATCATAGACAGACCCAGGCTGGACCTTTGATAGACCCACTCTCTCAGCCCCCCTCAAGTGCTCGATAAAGCTGACGTCCCTACTCTCCTTCCACACTCCATTCCCCACGTACACACGATACGCTTTAGACTGGGGACAATAACCAGTAAACATCCCAGGGATGGTCTTGGGCCCAAAAACAGACCTTTGGCCACTGGGAATGTGCACATGGGCTACACAACCAAACGTGCGCAGCACAGACACATCAGGTTTGACACCAAAGAATAATTCCATGGGGGTCAGGGACCTGCCTGAAGTAGGACCCACATTGTAGAGGAGGGTAGCTGTCTCAAGCGCCTCCTTCCAAAGGGAGGGGTCTGCTGCAGCATGGACCAACAGAGTCCTTGTTCGCTCCTTCAGGGTCCTATTCATCCTCTCCGCCACCCCATTCTGCTGAGGCGTGTAGGGCGCTGAGGACTCCATCTTAGTGCCCTGCTGAGCACAAAACTCTTTGAATTGCTGGTTCAGGAACTCTGAACCCCTGTCAGTCCTCACACACTTCACAACCGTGCCTCGTTGGGTCTGCCAAAAACGGAGCAGGTCTATCACAGCCTTTGGGATGCAATCCTTTGACTTCACAGGCAGGGAGGCAACTTGGTGTGAACTTTCATCCACTACAGTGACCCAATATCGTTCACCTGTGATGGCAGGAGGTGATATGGGACCCACAGTATCCACATGGACTCTATCGAGTGGGTGATGTGCAGGCCTGGAAGATACAGGGAAAGGAGGTCTGGAGTGTTTCCCTTGTATACACGATTCACAGTGCTTGGGGCACTCAGAGCAGGGAGCAAGGGAGATATTGATTCCTGTAACCAGATCTTCCTTGGAGAACCTCTGCATGCTGCTGGCACCAGGATGACCTAACCTAGCATGCCACAGAGATCTCTCGCTACACACGTGTCCTTTCCTAAGATGAGACGCCTCAGCCATGTGATCAATATGTCTGCAGCCAACTTGCTGCCCTCTGACAGGACTAACAAACTCCAAAAAAAACAGACCTCGTGCGCGGGTGATATCTCCACACCACCCTTCAGGTCCCTTCATGGCTGTGTAACCACCTGCAGTGTCAGTCAGGAAAGATGCTCCATCCTGAATTGCACCAGTGACTGAAATGAGGTTGGTATGCGCAGAAGGAACACACTGCACATTGTGCAGCCAGAATACTTCGTGCCTTGCATTCACAAGGCATACAGACCCAGATGCAATGATTCCTCCCTTGGCGTCTGAGGTTGCCAAGTGCAGAGGAAGAGGCTGTCTATGCATAACTGGATTATGGAGCAATGAGAGATCATTGACTATATGCACAGAGGCACCACTATCTATTAACCAAGATGTGCTGCTAGCTCCATGCGAAGTTGGGGCAAGCACATTGAGAGAGATAAACATCGCCTCACCAGAAGGAGGGGGTGGAGGTGGTAAATGCCACCCCGGAAACGTGTGTTGACTTGTTGGATAGTTATATGCTGAAGGAGGTCCAGGGCTGGAAGCGGATGAAGGCGGGCCACCCCGGCCAGATCCATGGTCCCACCAGGCTTGAGGAGACGACTGTGGGCCTCCCTGGCCCCAGTAAGCTGCAGGCCCAACGCTTGCCGCTTGCATGTTTTGATGCAGAGCCTGCAGCTGCCTGAGCGGTCCGCAGTCAGTCATGAAGTGGCCCTTTGCCTTGCAGAAGTGGCATGTAAGCTCCTCTCTGGGCCTTCTTGCCCTGCCAGGTCCACGCCCCCTGCCACCAAAAGTAGTTGCAGAGGGGCCAGCGGGAGGCTGTTCGTTTGCTGGTAGTGCTGCTCCAACTCCCGGTACTGCTCCCACTCCTGGTGCAGCTCCAGCGCTTGATGACGCTCCAGCTACCCCCCCAGAGGGACCAGCCACTGCTGCAGCTGCCATGGCCTGAGGTGTTCCCTCTGCAGGTGGGTCCTTGTACCCACGGCTGGCTGCGGCGCGCAGGATTCTTTGAATCAGCTCCAATGGCGGCTTGTCGGTTGCCATAACCTCCAGGGACTCGAGCCTCAGCACAGGAGGGAGGCCCTTCACCATCAGCTCCCCAACATTGTGGTCCAAGAGGATGAACGCGTTGTTTCTGAGACTTGTAGCCAGATCCATCATTCTGTAGAGGTAGACCTTGAGTGTCTCCCCTGTCTTGATGCCCTGCTCCATTTCCTTGTACCACTCAAGGTTGATGTCTTGGTTGCTCCCTCCAGTGTGACTGTTCTTCACCCACGCGATGAAGTCGAACGCTGCTTTGTGGCATGAGATCTGAGAATGCCAGATGACTGGAACTGACTGGATCAGCCACTGCTTGATGGCTGAGTTCTCCACCGACCCTGGCATTGGCCTCTCCAAAGCCGCTCTGACCCCCTTGGTGTTTGCGCACGCCTCCAAATTTTCATACCAAAATTCAAAATTGCGCCCTCCATCATCAAGCATGACAGTCATCTTTGGATTAGAGGTATTGGGGATGTAGGCTGCCTTGTCAATCTCCACCTTTGGTTCTGCAGTGGCTGATTGTGTCCCGGTCATAGACTGCCCTGGAGTGGCCCCACTGACTTCTCCAGGTTGAGACATTGCTGTTTCACTGCTACTTTCCTTTTCTTTGCCCCTTTTTGTCATACTATTGTCACTTCACCAGCCAAACTTACTCATAAACTTCTGGAATGCAGCAATACCCTACAATTCCCTCCATGTCATGGAAATTTACCAGCCAGTCTTGCACAGTAGTAGCAGATATGTTCCCCTCAGAAGTTTGCGCCGGAGTCCGGCCCGACTCACTCAGTGCTTCTAGACAACGTCTATGAATGATAAAGCACAGCTAAAACTTCAATTATGAATTTCCCAGAAAGGTAAACTGTGAGTAAGATAATGGTCCTGGTACACTCGAGTTCCCTTGCGCCGCTGCGCCATGCTCGAGCTCCTTTGTTGACGCTTACGTCTGACCCATCCGTAGACGACCTTCACTCCTGCTTTTACTTGGCTCAGCTGGAAGGGCGTGGGCCCATAACCTGTGAAAGGTTATAGGCAATCGGCTTTCCCTGTACAAAGCAGACAGGTCGTCAATAGACGAAGTTACTCCAGCTACAGTCCGTACGACTGTCTGCTGAGTGCCACACACAACTGTCGGACAAGACTAGCATCTGGTGATGCCCAGCATCTTTCACAACCAGTTCGTTACATCATTATCTTGTACACAAGCACCGATCAAGCAATCACTAGATAAGGCTCTAGACGGCTACGTTCAAGTACATGCCTATACTCCCTGAAGTCACTGTCCCTTATCTGTTTGAGTGACTACAGGGTACACTAAGCTTGTTCACTCTCACAATAGCAACAATGATACAACACACACTGCCGCACCGTACCTGTACAAAGCAGACAGGTCGTCAATAGACGAAGTTACTCCAGCTACAGTCCGTACGACTGTCTGCTGAGTGCCACACACAACTGTCGGACAAGACTAGCATCTGGTGATGCCCAGCATCTTTCACAACCAGTTGGTATTCACTCCGGTGGGGCAGCCTTAAGAGTTCATCCGACAAACGTGTGATCTAGATAGGATTGTACCTTATGTTCGAAAACGTCCAGAATCTGCCGTGTCTCAAGGTACCTTATGTTCTCAATGGACCCATATCCTAATAGTGCACACATGAAGATCACTTAAAGCACAAGGCATTCAATAATAATGTTCAGAACTCAACAATAAAAGCAACTCTCTAGACATCTCCTCTTAGGACCTCGCAGGAGCTTGGTCACCTAGGAGGGGGAGAATGTAGCGCGCCGGTAGGCAGACGGTGCCGGGGCTCGTCCCCGCACGTGCCGGGCGGTACATTGGTACTGGGTGTAGCCTCGTAGGCTCGCACAGTATATGGTATGGTGTTCGGACCATACTAGCACTTTCGTCGGTGCACGGCCATCCTTTGCAAGAATATTACATTAAAATGTAATATTCTTGCAAAGGATGGCCGTGCACCGACGAAAGTGCTAGTATGGTCCGAACACCATACCATATACTGTGCGAGCCTACGAGGCTACACCCAGTACCAATGTACCGCCCGGCACGTGCGGGGACGAGCCCCGGCACCGTCTGCCTACCGGCGCGCTACATTCTCCCCCTCCTAGGTGACCAAGCTCCTGCGAGGTCCTAAGAGGAGATGTCTAGAGAGTTGCTTTTATGCCTTATGTGAGAAGACACCCTAGAGAATCGCTTCAACGCCTCGTGGAACTTGTAGCGCAACCATCAGCCAAAGGCCGTCATCATATGGTCACTCCCCTATGGGGTACACAGCTCTCACCTCCCAACGTAAGCCTCATCTCTCTTTCTCTTCTCACTATCCAGCGTAAGCTTCCTCTCTCCCTCTCTCCTCCCCCCAAAGACACGTTGCCCACCACGAGGCCCACGTGGTGAACGGGTCTATGGACCAATGCCAGGCAAGGAGCAGAGGCAACTGGGCCAGGCAGACAAAAGAAGTGTCTAATGTGCCGCAACACAAAAGAACAAATCCTTCATTAAGCAATGATGGAAGCAAAACCAGCATGCAAAGCTCATTCCACATTCATGGCATTTTCCAACGGCCCCATAAATGCACTACTAAGCCAACCGAGCACTAAAAGAGCCTTTCAAAATAGAAAGCATGTTCAGCTCCATGCTACTCGGCGCCAATCAACAAAGCAAGACCTCGTCATATCCGTGTAAGATCGGCATCCGGAAAAGTTGACACTTTACCATCGAAATCCCAACGATATGCTTGAAACACCAAAGCTTCATTAAGGCAATGCAAGTTGAAAACATTTGCAAAGGATTAGCAACCCAAAGCAAGCCAAATGAGGGGAAGCGTACACTCACCATCGTGAAGTGCCACCGTCCTCCCCCACCGTCCTCACGGAAACGGCAGAGCCAAACGTCATTAGAAAGATTACAGAAAAATCTTGGGCAACTGGGCCACGCCACTTGGGCAAACTTCAGAAGAAGTACGGCCTAAGCCAGGACAGGCGAGAGGCGGCTGGGAAGCTGGCCGCTGGCGTCTGTTTCGAATGCAACAAGCCCGGCCATTTTGCATTCGAATGCCCTCTCAAGAAGGGGTCTTCTGGCAAGAAGACAAGCCCCGGCGCGGGACCTTCTAATGCTTGAAGGTGTGGGCCTTCGCTTGGCGATGTAGGCCCTGCATGTTTGACGTCTATTCATGCATTTGCTTGTCAAGAAGCCGTGTCACAGCTTGTGATGGTGTTTCCTGCCGAGGTGCAGGGGAGCAAGGCCACGGCGATGCTGGACTCTGGAGCTTCTTGCAATGTGGTCAGTGCAGACTTTGCTAAAGCCCTTCACTTGGAGATTGTGCCGCCGAAGGGGGATTCTTTAAGCATTAAGTTGGCTGACGGGAGAACTGTAAACCATATCGGATGTGCTGTCTTAGACATTGTCATCCAGGGGGTACAGTTTGCTAAGGTGTCGTGTCTTGTGCTAGACTTTGCCATGGATTGGAATGTGCTGTTGGGGACTCCCTGGCTAAAGACATTCCGTGCAAATCTCATGTTTGAAGAGGACACCGTTAGGGGGTATACAAGAAAGAACAAGCCGTTCGTTTTGCGTTGCCCGCCTAAGGAGGAGAGGCCTTTGAAGGGTTCAGAAGTGGAGGATGTGCCTAGATTGGTTTTGTCTGCGGTGCAGGCTAGAAGGTTAAGCAGAAAAGGCTGTCAGTCCTTTCTGGCAATTGTAACCGATCTGTCTACCGATCCGAATGTCTCCATTCCTTCTCCTAACTCTCCTGTTGTTGACATACTCAGTGAATTCCAAGATGTTTTCCCTGAAGATGTCCCGCACCTTCCGCCTGAGAGGCAAGGGGTTAGACACACTATACCCTTGAGCGATCCACATGCTCGTCCACCGTCTCGTCCGTTGTACCGGCTTTCACGCTTAGAGTATGATGAGGCGTTACGCCAGACAAAGCTATTGTTGGACAAAGGGTATATCCAGCCGTCTACATCACCCTATGGTGCGCCCATTCTTTTTGTGCAAAAGAAGGATGGAAGCCTCCGGATGGTCATTGATTACCGAGCTTTGAATCGACAGACGGTCAAGAACAGGTATCCGATGCCTCGTATCGATGATACTCTTGATCAACTGCAGGGTTCTACAGTGTTCTCTAGTCTTGACCTCACGTCTGGCTATCACCAGATCCGGATCACGGATGAGGATATGCCAAAGACAGCTTTCAGAACACCCGCGGGGTTGTTCGAGTGGCGGGTTTTGCCATTTGGGCTGACTAATGCCCCGGCCACGTTTCAAACTGCCATGAATGCTATCTTTGCTCCTTACCTGCACAAGTTTGTGCTCGTGTACCTTGATGACATCCTCATCTACAGCAAGTCCATTGAAGAGCATAGGGAGCATCTCCGCAAAGTCCTTGAACTGTTGCGGCAGCATAAGTTGTATGCTAACCTAAAGAAGTGCTCTTTCGCCAAGGATGAGCTGGAGTACTTGGGCCATTTAGTCTCAGCCGATGGGATTAAAGTGGACCCACGTAAGGTGGCTTCAGTTGCTAATTGGAGCACACCGAAGAATGTTGGCGAGTTGCGGTCTTTCCTGGGGCTGGCAACTTACTTTCGCAAGTTTGTTCGCAATTTTGCAGCACTTGCATCGCCACTGTACAGACTCCTACGCCAAGGTGTGACCTGGGTATGGAGTGCTGGGTGTGTTCGGGCGTTTACCGAGATTAAACATGCCTTGACACATGCACCTTGCTTAGCGTATCCTGACTTCTCAAAGCCGTTTGAGGTCCATTGCGATGCGTCTTTGGCAGGGTTGGGGGCCGTGTTGTACCAGGAGGGTCGCCCAGTTGCCTACGAGAGTCGTCGCTTGACTCCCGCTGAGGTTAACTATCCTACTGGGGAGCAAGAACTTCTAGCTGTGGTGCATGCATTGACAGTCTGGAGGTGCTACCTAGAGGGGGCCCCTGAGTTTCGTGTAGTCACGGACCACAAGGCTATCACTTATTTGGACACTTTGCCTACTTTAAGTAGACGGCAAACCAGGTGGGCAGAGTTCCTTTCAAGGTTCAATTTTCGCATGGACTATGCCCCCGGCACGTCCAATGTGGTGGCTGACGCTCTGAGTCGGCATCCGTCCGACTATGAGGCTCCTTGTCCAATCATCAATGGCGTGGTGATTGGTGGGTGTTCGCACCCGGCGCACCGTTGTCTGCCAACGCTCTCTCTTTGTGCCTTGGTTGGCACTATCCGCTCTGCGGGGGAGGGGAGTGCTGCGGCCGGGGTTGCTCTGTCTTGGAAGGACAAATTTGTCCAGGGTTATACTCAAGACCCATGGTTCCAAGATAAGCAGAATGTTGAAGGTCTGCTAGACTTTGACGGCTTCCTTCTAAGGGAGGGGAAGGCCGTGGTTCCGGATGCTTTCGGGCTGCGAGCTCACATCCTCAAGGAACTGCATGATAGCCCGTATGCTGGCCATCAAGGAGTGAAGAAAACCTTGGCCCTGGTAAGGCGCCATTATTGGTGGCCTACCATGCTTGCTGACATCGAACGTTACGTGCTAACGTGCCACTTGTGTAACAGGAATAGTCGCGTGTTATAGGAAAATGACCGGACCACGAGGATTTGGACCTCCATAAAGGTCCCTTCGTGAGTTATGTTCCTCCACGCCTAGAAGTGGCTACTTCACGCGCCAAGGGAGTAACCCCTTACTTGACAAGGCGCATTGGCGATGGAGACAGGGACACACTTAGAACAGGATAGAACAAGGCTTTGGCAGAGGAAGGACCGGGCCGGACTGGACGGGTACTGAGGTGGAGCCCAAACAACTTGTAACCATTGTTTTCGCATCCTTTGGCCGTTTCTACTGTATCACTGGTATCGGCGAGAGGGGCCAAATTTTGAGCTCCTCTCGTTGAAAAAATTTCCCAAAGAAGTTTTTCAGAGAATTCTATAGATTCGGACTGGACGGGTACTGAGGTGGAGCCCAAACAAGTTGTAACCATTGTTCCCGCATCCTTTGGCCGTTTCTACTGTATCACTGGTATCGGCGATTGGGCGATTGTGGTGTGTGTGGCGCTTTTAGGGGCCTACGACTCGGGTCACCGAGTTTAGGGCCCCCACCCGGACTTTCTCGATTTCCTGTGTCACCGAGCCTCGCCAGCACTGACAGCTCAGAAATGGCTAGACGACAAGTCGAAGAGCTGCAGGCTGCTTTGGCCGAGGCCGAGGGGCGTGAAGCGGCAATGGCTGCCGAACTGGCTGAGTTACGACAACAGGCAGAAAACGCTGAAGTCGCGGCTCAAAACCCCGCGAACCCACAGGCAAGAATCCCGACAGTTCGAACGCATTTACCGGAAAAATTCGAGGGACGCAGGGACGATCTCGAACAATTCCTAGACGATGTGAGGTCATATTGTGAACTCACCGGTGTGCCCGCGAACCTCAGGGTTGATTACGCAGTGCGCTGTTTAGGAAAGAGCGTGAAAAAGGTGTGGTTTACCAAAAAAGCAGCTTACATGAGGCAAAATCCAGGTGCTGTCGTGGATTTAGCTCTCTTTGGGGATCTGTTGTCTTCTGTCTATGATAACACTGATAAGGTTGCAAAGGCAAGGGATAAACTTGATTCCGTATATCAGGGCAACGAATCAGTTGAGAAGTATGTTGAGCGCTTTACAACCTTGCTAGCAGAGGTAGAAGTCAGTGGGGACCTATCCATGGGGGAGAAAATCCATAGGTTTCGTAAAGGCCTACGTGAGGATTTAAAGAAATATTCAGCAATTAACCCTACAACAGGCAAAGGTTTTGATGATTTGGATGCCTTGATAAGTTTACTCACACGGTACGATGCCGCGGTGGGCGGGCCCTTACAGGCAAAGAGACTGAGAACCGGCCCCGGGGGCCCTAACTCAAGCATTGCAACCGCCACCGTTGGCCCAGCACCGCACGTTGCTGGCGTCGGACAGGACTGGACAATCCCCTACTACAGTCATGAATTTGGGATGATGGCAGCTGCACCGATGGTGGCAGCGCCAATCCAGATGGCCCATGGTTACCCTGCGCCGCTCGCCACGGTCGCCGCGATCCAAGGCGCGACTCCTTATCCCCGCAGGGATGGTTTACCTCCCGAGTATCGGAGGGACACTAGAGTTGCCTTTCCCCTCAACAGAAGCTGTTACGCGTGCAATACCCCTGGCCATGAATCTTGGTTTTGCCCACTCAAAAAAACTTAGAGAGGACCCTAATGCCTATCTTAATCAACAACAGTGGGACATCTTGCAACACATTGTGAAGGCCAGACAGGAGGTAAACCAGCCTGCTCCACCAATTCCAGGTCTGGCTGGTGATTTGCTGCGGCGACGGGTAGGAGGGGGCCACAACAACTTTAGGTCCCTCGGTGTGGGAGCAGCCCCTATGCAAGGGTGGACAGCACAGGGTGGGGCCGGACGGGGACGGAGAATCAGAGGACGGGGCCGTGGACGGGGCCGGGCAAGGGGACGCGGTAGGCCATGAGTGGAGTTAGAGAAGGAAACCTCCACACTTTTGTTCCTTGGGAATCTTTTCATTCTTCTATCGAGCAACGTTGTTCTGAGTTTTTGCATTGTTCTTTTTCTAGAGGCCCCTTTGACAATACCCTACCCGATGGAACGTCTAAACCGACATTTGTTGCAGTACCTATAGGTAAAGCGGAGGACACCTTATCCACTTTCGCTCGTGAGCAACAAGCAAATAAACATTTAAGTGCTTGTTTTCTAATGGGTAGTAAAGTGGCGAAATCCAAGGCAGTGTACCCATGGCTAAAAGGCATGAGAGTTATCCTGCAAGGTACCAAGGGACCTGATGTCCCCTACTCCTATGTAGTTTACCATGCCGGACCCAAATTTAGCGTATCTTTTGCTCAAGCTTTTTCAAATAGGCATTTAGCAATGCTTTTTCATGTTAACTGTACTGGTGTGAAGGGCGTCGCTTTAGTCGATACCGGGGCGACGCACTCGTTCGTCAGACAAGACTTCCTAGCTACTCTCGGAGTGAGGCTGTCAAAGAAGTGTGTGGATGTCCAGCTGGCAGATGGACAGACCATGCGCTCGGCGGGGACAGCTAAGCTCAGGGTGCACTTATCTCAAACATATGTGGAACAGAGGGATTTCATTGTCTGCGAAACTCTGTTGGATGGGGTGGACTTAATCCTTGGGGAGGATTTTCTGAAAGAAAGAAAAGCTTTAATTGACTACAATCATGGCGCAGTTCATCTTAAACCGCCTCATTCCTCACACTACATTACACTCCTCAACCCGCTGCCCCCTAGTGAAAGAGGTACCTTACCGGCGCAAAAAGTGAATGTTATAAGTGAGGGTCAAGCTAGGCGGGCTATGCGAAAGGGTTGTCCAGGGTTTTGGGGGGTTGTGCGAGAGGCAAGGAGTGGACAGGACTCAGTTTGTGCAACACACTATCTCCATAGGGTTGCAGTGGCAACTACAGAGGGGGATAATCCTTGGGACGAAGACAGCGGAGCCACCGGCCTAGATTTAAACGAAAACTCCCGGCGTGTTATTGAGGGTATGACTGACAAGCCACAAGACTTGAAGCAATTGTTGTTAGAGTTTTTGGATGTTTTTCCAGAGAAATTGCCAGATTTACCTCCAGACAGGGGCATCTTGCACACTATACCTATGACACCCGGCCATACGCCGCCCTGTCGCCCCACTTATAGGTTGGCTGAACCAGAAGTGGCGGAGTGTCGGAGGCAGGTTGAGGAATTACTAGCACAGGGTTTCATCAGGCCGAGTGCATCACCGTATGGTAGCCCCATATTGTTTGTGAGAAAGAAAGACGGAACATTCCGAATGGTTATAGATTACAGGGCAGTTAATAACTTAACAAGGAAGGACAAATATCCGTTGCCACGGATAGACGATCTTCTGGACAAGCTGCAGGGTTCAAAGTTCTTTACCTCTTTTGATCTCTTGTCAGGTTACCATCAAGTGCGATTACATGAATCCGATGTTCCCAAAACCGCCTTTAGAACACCCTTAGGTTCATTTGAATTTTTGGTGCTTCCTTTTGGTCTCACGAATGCTCCCTCCACGTTTCAGAGACTGATGAACAGTGTGTTTCATGATTTTATTCGAGAGGGTTTTGTTGTGGTTTACCTAGATGATTTGTTGGTATACAGCAAGTCCAGGGAACAGCACTTAGAGCACTTAACTCGCATCCTTACTCGGCTGAGAGAGGAAAAACTTTATGCAAAATTATCCAAGTGTGAGTTTTTTGCTGACGAGTTGCGCTATTTGGGACATGTCGTGGGGCGCGACGGCATCAAAGTTGACCCTGCCAAAGTTCGGACTATTGTGGACTGGCCAACACCCACGGGGAGCACGCACGTACGACAATTCTTGGGACTAGCCAACTACTTCCGCAAGTTCGTCCCAGGTTACAGTACGCTCGCGGCCCCCTTAACCCGGCTCACTGGCAAAGTTCCTTGGACGTGGGGAGAAGCTGAAGAGCACGCGTTTCAAAGTTTAAAAGAAACTTTGTCCAATGCTCCTGTACTAGCACTCCCAGACAGTAGCAAGCCTTTCAAAGTGATCTCAGATGCCAGTGACTATGGGGTGGGTGCAGTACTATTGCAAGAAGGTAGACCTGTAGCATACTTCAGTAAAAAGCTTAGTAATGCCGAACGCAATTATTCCACAACTGAGAAAGAGCTTGCAGGTGTGTTGTATGCCCTCAAGGAGTGGAGGTGTTACTTATTAGGGCAAACTTTCACAGTTGTTACGGACCATCGCGCGAATAGTTTTTTGCAAACCCAAACCCTACTCTCACCCAGACGGGCGCGCTGGGCGGAGTTTCTACAGTTATTCGACATCCAATGGGAATATGCGCCGGGATCCACTAACCCTGCTGACCCATTGTCTAGGAGTCCTCACTTAGCCGGGGCCCACGTCCGAGCCCTAGCTCGGGCCCAGGCTGGGGTTCAGGCGTCGGTTCAGGCTAGGGCAGGGCCCCTGGGGGAGCACTCTCCCCCTGTCGGAGTAGGAGCGATGGGGGTTGGGGAGGCTGCAGACTCCACCACCCTACCCACGCCGATGGACGGGTTGAGGGGATGGGGAAGGGTTTTAAGTGAGGCATATGAGATAGATGATTGGCTCCATCGTAAACAAAATCGCCGCAAGTTAAGCTTCCATAGTGGCTTGTGGAAGCGCGGTGCGCGCATTTACGTTCCCTCCCACCATATGAGTTCTGACGGTGTCGAACGTAACCTTCGTAGAGAAATCCTGGAAAATTTGCATGGACCACCTATAGTTGGTCATCCAGGCAGGGACAGGACCCTCGAATTAGTTCAACGTTCCTGGTGGTGGCCAGGGATGGCCTCAGATGTGGCTGACTTTGTGGCCCAATGTGACTCGTGTCAGCGTGTCAAAGCCCCAGCACACTTACCTGTAGGGTTACTACACCCTCTAGAAATACCTGACAGAAAGTGGCAATCAATGTCTATGGACCTAATCACTGGACTGCCAAGAACTAAGGAAGGATATGACGCTATCTGGGTTGCTGTTGATAGGTTGTCAAAGTATGCGCACTTCGCTCCGACGACCACTGACGCAAGTGCAGAAGTGATAGCTCAACTGTTACGGACCCGGGTTTTCACCTTGCATGGGTTTCCCACTCACATTGTATCAGACAGAGATCCTAGGTGGGTGGGTCGCTTCTGTCAAGAGCTCTTTCGGTTGACCGGTTGTCGCTCTGCGCTATCTACAGCGTTTCATCCGCAGACCGACGGTCAAACGGAACGAATTAATAGGATCTTGGAGGATTATTTGCGTCATTACGTCACTGGAAGACACAACGACTGGGATAAACATTTGTGTGAAGCTGAATTTTCTTACAACAACACTTTTCAGCAATCAATCAACACTACTCCCTTTAGATTGACCTTCGGTCAGGATCCCACGATTCCCTTCCAGGAAGTCTATGAAGGTGTGACATCTTCTGTACGTGAGTATGTACCAGCAGCAGCAGAGTTTGTACGAAGGATGAGATGGGATCTAGAAAGAGCGCGGACATGTCTCAAAGCTGCGCAGGACCGCATGAAGGCATATGCGGACGCGAGGAGAAAAGATGCTCCTATTTTAAAAATAGGCCAACCTGTCCTCCTCTCAACAAAGAATCTGAAATTCAAGCATACTCGGACAAGAAAACTCTTACCTCGGTTTATTGGGCCTTTTCCCATCGTCCAGGAGGTATCATCGGTAGCTTTCAGAATTAGGCTTCCAAAAACTCTGAGGGTTCATGATGTCTTCCATGTTTCTATGCTTAAGCCTTATAAGGAAGGTGGGACGGTACAACCTCCTCCTCTACCTGAGATTATTGATGGAGAAGAGGAGTATGAGGTCGAGGCTGTGCTAGCTCATAGGGAACGAAAGTTACGAGGTCGAAAAACTGCGCGAGAATATCTTGTAAAGTGGACCGGGTATCAGGATATTCATAATACTTGGGAGCCAGAGGATAACTTAGAACACGCCAGGGAGGCGTTACAGCGGTACTGGGATTTAACCACGGAGCACAGGCCGGAACAAAAAGAAAAGGTGGACAAGAAACGTAAAGGACGTGGTAAAAATGCTGAGAAGCAGCGGAAGCGCGCTAGGCGCGCTTAGTGCTCTGGCAGGTCGGGTCGGCCCCTCGGTGCGTCCTTGGGCCACCTTGGAAGCTCTAAGCTTGGCCCTTAGAGTGTACCCTGGGGGTATCCCAGTACTAGAGCGCACTCGGATGAATAGGACGTAAGCGGGGTAGAATGTCTACCTCGGGTGCGTGCGGTGATGACCGCTCACCCTGGACAGGACTCGTCGAGGTAGGGTGTCGTCTACCTCGGGTGCGTGCGGTGTTGACTGCTCACCCTTGTCAGGTTTCGGACGTCAATCATGTAATGTCGCGACATCCGTGCTAGCTCGCGCTGTAGCGTAACGCCCGACGCAGATGGGTGGCCCCACTGCCGTTGGGTAGAATTCCTATTGGACAGGACGGGCGAATTTATGTATGGACGGGACAGATTTTACATTGTTATACGGACAGGGCTGGACAAGACAGGACAGGACAGGGGTCTGGCTTGGGCTGGGGACGCCAGACTAGTACCCGCGGACAGGACGTGACAGGACCGTACCTCTGCCAAGTGTGTTAGGTGCGTAGTGTAGTTGTTTAGAGTGAGTCTCCCTCTTGGCCGTGACGTCCAAGCTAAGGGGGGGAGGGTGTAACAGGAATAGTCGCGTGTTATAGGAAAATGACCGGACCACGAGGATTTGGACCTCCATAAAGGTCCCTTCGTGAGTTATGTTCCTCCACGCCTAGAAGTGGCTACTTCACGCGCCAAGGGAGTAACCCCTTACTTGACAAGGCGCATTGGCGATGGAGACAGGGACACACTTAGAACAGGATAGAACAAGGCTTTGGCAGAGGAAGGACCGGGCCGGACTGGACGGGTACTGAGGTGGAGCCCAAACAACTTGTAACCATTGTTTTCGCATCCTTTGGCCGTTTCTACTGTATCAACTTGTGTCAGAAGAACAAGGCTCGGAACACTTTGCCTGCGGGGTTGCTGCAACCTTTACAGTTGCCGCTGAATCCTTGGCACACGGTGACTATGGATTTCATTACCCAATTGCCTAGGACAGGCAAGGGTCATGATGCCATTTTCGTCGTAGTGGATAAGCTGACCAAGATGGTGCATCTTATGCCCACAACCACCAAGGCTACGGCTGAGCAGACGGCTAAGCTGTACGTTGACAATGTGTGGAAGTTGCATGGTGTTCCCCAAGTGGTGGTGTCCGATAGAGATAAGCTCTTCACCAGCCACTTTGCTAGAGCTTTGTGTCAATCCATTGGGACTCGACAAGCCATGTCAACAGCCTACCATCCGCAGACGGATGGGCAGACTGAGAGAGTGAATCGAGTGCTCGAGGACATGCTACGCATGTATGTGGCCAAGTCCCAGGATGATTGGGATGAGAAGTTGGTCTGTGCAGAATTCGCGATCAATAATTGCGATCACGAGTCCACGGGGTCCTCGCCGTTTTTGCTGAACTACGGGTTTCACCCCCACCTGCCAGTCGCGATTCTCCCCAATAGACGGGTACCTGGTGCGTCTGACTTTGTTCAGGGCATGCAACGCCTCATCAATGAGGCCAGGATGACCCATCGGGTGGCCACTGCGAGACAAGCGCAGTATGCCAACACCAAACGAAGGGACGTTCAATTTGGTGTGGGGGACTGGGTCCTCCTCTCCTCAAAGAACCTCCGTTTCAAGGTGGGCACGCCCAAGCTCCTCCCGCGTTGGGTAGGGCCGTTCCAAGTCGTGAAACGTGTGGGTACCCAAGCTTATGAGCTTGACCTCCCGGCACGATGGAGGATTCATGATGTCTTTCATGTCTCCAACCTGGAACGGTACCGGCGGGATGGTTCGATGCAACCCCCACCACCTGCCGAGGTGCTGGAGGGGGAAGATGAGTACGAGGTGGAAGCCTTAATGGACCACCGTCGTGTCAATTCACGTGGCCGTCCCAAGTATGAGTACCTTGTCCGCTGGAAGGGTTACTCGTCAGAGCATGACACCTGGGAAGAGGAACGGAATTTGACAAATGCTCCCAATGTTGTAAAGGGATACTGGGACACAGTCAACGCACGGGCACCACGAGGCGGGGCACGCCGTCGTGGGCAGGTTGACTAGGGGAAACACAGCAGCACGAGCCTGTCAAGCTGCGTCACCGGGGGGTCGTGGTTTACCCATACGTTCGCGTGATCACAGAACGTCCCCTGACTTGGTGGCTAAGTGTCGTCCAGCCCCGGCCCCTACTATCCGCCCTGAAGCTAGCAACTTCACTGCTTCTTCATGGGAACCTGTACACGTGGAGTGTACATTTGTTCACGCCGACGACTGCCCTTTGGGCCCCGTCACTGCGGGATTCTGGTCTAGGCGTACCATAGAGATACCTCAGGCAAGTGTACACCCAGGCTGCGGTCTGGTGTCTGGAGGAGACTCGCCGGCTCAAAGTGTGATGTATAGAAGTGTGGCAGTGACCTTCTATACACCTCTGCCTGTGACTGCGGCTTGCTTTGGCAGGCCTCCCGGGAGCTCGGTCACCTAGGAGGGGGAGAATGTAGCGCGCGGCAGGCAGACTCCGCCAGGGTTAGCCCCGTCGGATGCCAAGCGGTACATTAGGCCAGGCGTAGCCTCTTTAGGCTTCGCGCTAGCACATACGGTGTGGCGCTCGGGCCACACTGGCACTTTCGTCGGTGCACGGCCATCCTTTGCAAGAATATTACACAAATGCCTGATGTCTCTTTTGCATTAGATATCCCAGAAATTAGCTTAGAGCTAGATCAGGGTACTACACTAGTTAGTGCTGGAGAGCAAACGGGAAAGGATCAGGACCACTTTGGTCTTGATCCTAGTGGGACTAAGCATGGTAAAAGTGCAGCCGCGGGAAGTACGGACGCTTTAGGTCCAGAACCCTGTTACACAAGTGCTGCAAGTCCGCGCCCACTTAAGGGTGTTCCACAAGCGACTATCCATGAAATGAGTGGGGGGAGTGTCCCAGACCCCCAATTAGAACCTGGAGTAGACCAGGATGTGGTCCCTAAGCCTCCAGCAGGTGGTTTCAGCAGTAAGTATCCAGTTAGGAATAGGAAAAATGCAGAAACACATCCCTGGTGGTCTGGTGCACACACTACAGAAACCCAAACCTCTTTCCTTGGATATGTTCAAGTCCAAAAAGACACAATATATGTTGAACCTGTCACTTACTTTCAAGCTATCAACTCCCCTGAAGCTGAAAAATGGTTGGATGCCATGAAAGATGAAATGCAGTCTCTCTCTGCTCTTGGCACCTGGACATATGTGGAAGTTTCAGATGCACAACGCAAAAAGGCCCTCCCTGTCAAATGGGTTTACAAAATAAAGCTCACTGAAACAGGGGAGGTGGATAGATTTAAAGCAAGACTGGTAGCCAAGGGTTTCAAACAGATATATGGCATAGATTACACTGAAGTCTATGCCCCTGTGTCTAAACATACCACACTAAGGTACCTGTTGGCGAAGGCTGTGAACAGGGACATGCATGTGCATCAGATGGATGTCAGCACAGCCTTCCTACATGGGAAATTAGCAGAGGAAATTTATGTGCAGCAACCAGAGGGTTTTCATGTAGGTGGACCCAATACTGTTTGCAAGCTGCACAAGGCCCTCTATGGGCTCAAGCAGGCGCCCAAGGCTTGGTATGACACTATCAGTCATGTCCTTGTGAGTTCAGGTTTTACTATCTCAGATGCTGATCCATCCCTATTCATCCTGAACAAGTCAGAGGGGTCTGTAGTCTATCTTCTGCTGTATGTTGATGACATACTATTACTATCACAGAGCATGTCTGTCATAACAGAAGTCAAATCACTTATGTCCAGTCATTTCAGCATAAAGGACTTAGGGGAGGCAAAACACTTTCTAGGCATGCAAATAAAACAAGAGAGAGATGCAAATGGTGCTTTGTTGTCAATTACACTCTCAAATGAGAAATTGATCAGTGACATGCTTGAGAGTTTCGATTTAAAAGGGGACAAGCCCAAATCTACTCCCCTGTAGCGCGCCGGTAGGCAGACGGTGCCGGGGCTCGTCCCCGCACGTGCCGAGCGGTACATTGGTACTGGGTGTAGCCTCGTAGGCTCGCACAGTATATGGTATGGTGTTCGGACCATACTAGCACTTTCGTCGGTGCACGGCCATCCTTTGCAAGAATATTACATTTTGGTGGCCCATATCCAAGTCGGTGGACTTGCGATGTTGGTTGTTGATCCCGCTTGACGCTTAAGTGTGTCTTGCGGATGGTGTCGATGCTTAAGTGTGTCTTCGTTGCTGCCTGTCGTCCTATTTGGGTTGTTTCCCACTAGATCGAAGGATCAGCAACACCTTGGTATCACCTTCACGGACTTTGGTTGGGAGAATCCGTTCTTCGCACCCATATAAGTTCGGATGACGGGGATGGTTCTGGCCTACGAAGGTCGACGCCAAGCTTGGTGTGTGGATCCAAGCAAGAAAGTTCGGATTTTTCTGTAATCTTTCTAATGGCGTGTGGCTCCGCCGTTTCCGTGGGGACGGTGGGGGAGGAAGGTGGCACTTCACGATGGTGAGTGTGCGCTTCCCCTCGTTTGGTTTGCTTTGGGTTGCTAATCCTTTGCAATTGTTTTTCAACTTGCATTGCCTTAATGAAACTTTGGTGTTTCGAGCATATCGTTGGGGTTTCGGTGGTAAAGTGTCAACTTTTCCGGATGCCGATCTTACACGGATATGACGAGGTCTTGCTTTGTTGATTGGCGCCGAGAAGCATGGAGCTGAAAATACTTTCTATTTTCACAGTCTCTTTTAGTGCTCGGTTTGCTTAGTACTGCATTTATGGGGCCGTTGGAAAATGCCATAAATGTGGATTGAGCTTTGCATGCTGGTTTTGCTTCCATCATTGCATAATGAAGGATTTGTTCTTTTGTGTTGCGGCACATTAGACACTTCTTTTGTCTGCCTGGCCCAGTTGCCTCTGCTCCTTGCCTGGCATTGGTCCATAGACCCGTTCACCACGTGGGCCTCGTGGTGGGCAACGTGTCTCTGGGGGGAGGAGAGAGGGAGAGAGGAAGCTTACGCTGGATAGTGAGAAGAGAAAGAGAGATGAGGCTTACGTTGGGAGGTGAGAGCTGTGTACCCCATAGGGGAGTGACCATATGATGACGGCCTTTGGCTGATGGTTGCGCTACAAGTTCCACGAGGCGTTGAAGCGATTCTCTAGGGTGTCTTCTCACATAAGGCATAAAAGCGACTCTCTAGACATCTCCTCTTAGGACCTCGCAGGAGCTTGGTCACCTAGGAGGGGGAGAATGTAGCGCGCCGGTAGGCAGACGGTGCCGGGGCTCGTCCCCGCACGTGCCGAGCGGTACATTGGTACTGGGTGTAGCCTCGTAGGCTCGCACAGTATATGGTATGGTGTTCGGACCATACTAGCACTTTCGTCGGTGCACGGCCATCCTTTGCAAGAATATTACATCCCCTCGATAGATCAATGAAACTCAAAAAGGGAGAAGGCAAACCACTTCCCCAAAACAACAGATATAGGGAACTGGTTGGGGGTGTTCTTTTGAAATATTCTGGGCTTGGCGTATCCTGCATGGTGGCGGCACGGAGGGTGTTAGACGATGTCCTCCTACTTGTGCGTTGTTAAGTAGGCACGGACATATACAAGTCAAGGACTGGTTAGCAACTGATTGATAGGCACCCGGAGTGCCACTATAGTTCCAACCAAGTGTTACAATATCTCTCATCTCTCCTAACAAGGTGACGCAGTTCAAACACGCCTAACCTGCTCTCACCCAGGTCGTGTTCATTACTTTGTCCGATGAGCTAAACTCAACTCTATATGTCTAACATGTTCTAACAATGTTCATCTGAGTGCTAAATCCAGGAATACAATAAGGATTAAGTCACCTGCATGGTGGCGGCACGGAGGGTGTTAGACGATGTCCTCCTACTTGTGCGTTGTTAAGTAGGCACGGACATATACAAGTCAAGGACTGGTTAGCAACTGATTGATAGGCACCCGGAGTGCCACTATAGTTCCAACCAAGTGCCTTCCCTATCCGTGCTTGCCCCATATGCCTCCTTTCTACAAACGTGTCTGTAACTTGCGTTATGATAGTCTTCGTTCAAATGCATGTATTGCCTGGCAGAACTCAGGGTTCTGCCTCTCTTTCCTAATTGGTATTGTCTTCATACGGAGACTTGCCATTATTACTCCTCTGAGGGAAAGGCATAAAATTAATTAACACAACACTTCCCCTTGCCTTTACCTCACAGAAACTTGGCCAGTCCCAGTGAGTTACGATGTCCCAGAAACACTTGTCTAACTAGTGGTTTGGTAAAAATGTCAGCCACATTTCTAGCAGATTGAATGTACTTGAATTCAACCTGCCCCTTTGCAATAGCTTCACGTGCGAAATGACAGCTAATTGCAATATGCTTTGTGTGTTTGGAGTACACCGGATTCCTCAGGTGGTTTATACACCCTTGGTTGTCACAATGAATCTTCACTATCCACGGTAACACTCCAATTTCCTCCAGGAAACCTCTCAGCCAATTTGCTTCCTTCACAACAGCACTTGCTGCCATGAATTCAGCCTCCACTGTTGAAGTGGCAACAGCAGATTGCTTTTTACTTCCCCACACTACTGCTCCTCCAAACACAGTGAGGACAAAGCCAGTGGTAGAGAAGCGATGATCCTGATCACCTCCATAGTCGGCATCCACATAGCCTTCTAGCTCTATCTCCCCCCCTCCGAGAGTTAGAACCAAATCTCGGGTTCCTTTCAGATACTTCAACACACGGATGGCTTCATTCCAATGTGCTGTGGTGGGAGATATGCGATAACGAGACAATACACCTACTGCCTGAGCTATATCGGGACGTGTGGTGTTGGCTATATACAGAAGAGACCCTACTAACTCACAGTAACGGTGACCTGGAGGTAGTGGACTGCCAGCACCAATGCTGTCGCTCCCATCTCTCGGTGCAGGCCTTTGGGACATTACGAAATCTTTTGTCATGGGAGTATCAGGTCCCACTGACTCAAGATCCAAGCCAAATTTCTCTACAAGTGCATCGATTTTAGGGATGCAACTCAGGGTGATCAGCCCTTTATCTCTATCTCTCATCACTTGACATCCCAAGAAATCCTTCACTTCCCCAAGATCATGGATGGTGAATTCTTTCTTGAGAAGTCCCTTCACTCTCTCGATTTCTGACATGCCCTTGGAAACTATCAGAAGATCATCAACATAGATCAGCACATAGGACTTTCCTCCATCAGTAGAGCATCTCACATACACTCCCGCATCACTCTTGCACACCTCATACCCCATGACTTCAAGTTTGTCATTCAGGGTTTTGTGCCAGGCACGTGGAGCCTGCTTCAGGCCATACAACGCCTTTCTCAATCGGCACACAATATTCTTATCACCATTCTCAAAGCCAGGAGGTTGCGTTACATATACTTCCTCCTCGAGCTCACCATTCAGAAAGGCGGTCTTAACGTCCACCTGATGAATTTCACAGCCCTCTCTTGCAGCAACAGCAAGCAGAGCTCTTCTAGCTCCATAGCTACTAGTAGGAGCAAAGACCTCCATCACATCCACTCCAGGGATTTGTCTGCATCCCTGTGCCACTAATCTGGCCTTGAATCTCACAACATTGCCATGTGCATCCATTTTCACTGAAAATATCCAGTGAACTGGAATAACCTTATGTCCACGAGGTCTCGGAACATACTCCATGACCTCATGAGTATCTAGAGAATTTTGCTCTTCCTGCATAGCTGCCTTCCAGTATTCCCACTGGGGAGACATCTGTGCTTCTCTCAAATTAGAGGGAACGTGAATTTTCCCAAATCTGACACCTGTGTGCTTTTCCTCTGAATTGCCTGATTTTCTCTCACTTTGTCCAGAACCCACTACTCTTCCACTGACACTCGCTGAGTTACACATCACAGGCTCTCCAGTAGAAGTAGAATGCTCTCTCATAGCACGCTCTCGCTTGGACTCACACTTGGCTTTGCACAAGTTACTCTGCTCATCCCTCACATCATCCTCCCATGCACAGGTACCTCTCGGACAGTCTTTGTAATTTGGAATCCCTTCACATTGTCCAGACTTCCGATTCACCTCCTCAGACACACTCTGACATGCCTGCAAGAGTTCAGACTCTTCAGGTCTCTCACAAGCAACATCGGGATATGGCAGAGTGTCTGCATACTTCCCCTGATTTATGTGATCCACATGCCTCTCAGACCGACTGCATGTCACTGTTGGGAGTGACCTCACATCTCTGACATCACTCTCCCAGGCACAGGTACCTCTCAGTGAGCACTTGTAATTTGGTCTGTCTCCACAATGTCTGTGCTCCTGATTCACCTCCTCCTCTCGTCCCTTACATGGAGTCAAGGATGCAGATCCTGTCTCCCGCTCACAATCATGTTTGGCTGGTGCAGAGAAAGCATATGATGCTTCCTCTGACCGGTGGCTGCCACCACAGTCCCGTCCAGGAGTGCTCTGACTGGACGGGTTGCCAGAAGAACTCTGCATGGTCACATCTCTTACATTTCTCTCAGTCACTGAACAAGACCCACCCATACTGCTCAGCTCCCCGGGACCATTTGCAGCTTTGCATGTAGCTGCCCCCCTCACTGCACTCACATGCAATTCATGCCCCTCATGTGAATCACCCTCTAGCTGCACTTCCCCTGGTCCCTGTGACAGAGAGTCACATTCAGTCAACCCCTCTCGCTCTCTGCTCTCTCCCTTCTCCTGTGGCAGCAGGAGGTCTTTGGCGGCAGTGCGTTGTTCGTGTCGTTGAGCCCGGGTCAGGCCATCCAATTGGTGGTTGCGGCAATCAGACCTAGTTGGTCTGAGGACCTCCTGGGCTCGCTCCATCTGCGGTCGAAGGTGGGAGTCCTGTCTCACTCCTCTGGCTAAGTCCTGTACTGCCTCCAGGGTTTGATCCATCTCCACTGGGTCACACAGTCTTCTGGATTCAGGCTCGGGCTCAGCCTCACTGGGGGGTCCTGTGACAGGCTGTGTGGGGAGGTTGCTGGAGGCTGGCAGGTACTCAGGCTCACTGTGTGGGTCATCAAGATCTGTCTCAAGGCTGATGTTGGTTGTGCCAGGGGAGGTGCCGGGAAAGACTGGGGGAGTGTCACTTGCAGAGGGCTCAGGACACAGAAACTCTGTAGACTGTGTTGAGGAAACGCTCATGCCAACCCGAGAGGCTCCCCTGAGGTGCTCCACGAAAACCACATCTCTGCTCTCCTTCCAGATACCCCCTCCCACATAGATCCGATAGGCTTTGGAGGAGGCTGAGTAACCAGTAAGCATCCCTGGCACAGTTTTAGGGGAAAACACAGAGCGCTGGACATCAGGAATGTGCACAAAGGCCAAGCAACCCCAGGTACGCAGTGGGGTTACATTTGGTTTGTAGCCAAAAAATAATTCTGATGGCGTGCGGTCCCTCCCGGTACTGGGACCCATGTTCAGTAGGGTGCATGCAGTTTCCAGGGCCTCCTTCCACAACGTTGGACTGGCAGCTGCAAAAGCCAGAAGAGTCCTGGTACGTTCCTTGAGGGTGCGATTGGCTCTTTCAGCCGCTCCATTCTGTTGCGGGGTGTAAGGAGCTGAGGTCTCCAATTTAGTCCCCTGGGATGCACAAAATTCTTTGAACGTGGCATTCAGAAATTCAGTTCCACGGTCACACCGGACACACTTCACTTTGGTTTTCTTCTGGGTCTGCCAGTATAGAATGAGGTCCCTCACAGCAGCACTGATGGCATCTTTGGACTTCACAGGCAGGACCGCCTTTAACTGAGATGACTCATCCAAAGCAGTCACCCAGTAACGTTCACCAGTTACTGCAGCAGGAAAAATGGGGCCCACAGTGTCAATATGTACTCTGTCAAGTGGTTCAACAGCTGGTCTACTGCTTATTCCAAATGGAGGCCGAGACGTCTTTCCCTCAATACATGCTTCACAGTAGACTGGACAATTGGAGCAGGGACATAGGGATGTATCAAGTCCCGAGACCAGGTCCTCATTGGTTAGGCGCTGCATCCATGTTTCACCTGGATGTCCCATTCTGCTATGCCAGAGGTATCGTCTGGCACAGTTGTGTGAGTTTTGGGTGGGGGTTTTGGACTTCACAGCAGCTGAAATTCTTCTGTGGTTAACACTGGGACTCAGAGCTACAACTTGATGAATATAAAATAGCCCTTTCTCTGCACTGATCCGAGACCTCCAGCTGTTTGGACCACAGACTTCAGTGAACGCTCCAACATCATCTGTGCGAAAGACTGCCCCATCCCGCAATGCTGCAGATACTGACAGTATGTTTGAGGTTGCAGAAGGAACACACTGAACATGATGTATCCACAGGGGAACTCCCACTCGACTGAGGATGCAGACAGAGCCTGATGCTACAATTTCTCCAGTGGCATCTGAAGTGGCCAGATGTAATGGGATGGGTTTGGCATGCACAGTTGGATTATGTAGTAGGGTCACATCATTCACCAGATGTACAGATGCTCCACTGTCCACCAGCCAGGATTGCAGAGACGAATTTCTGACAGGAGTCTTCAGGATGTTGAGGGAAATTATGTATGGCATACCTCCAGGTGGTGGAGGTGGGGGAGCTGGGGGTTGGAACCATGCCGGAAAGGCATCCAGTCCAGGGTGCGCCAGCTGGGCTGCAGGAGGGTGTGGGCCACCCATATGTGGAGGTCCCTGTGGCCACATTCCCTGCAATTGTTGGACCGCTGCCACTACGTTCCGTTGGGTCTCCTCGTCCCGCTTCCTCTTTCGACAGTCCCTCCAGTAATGCCCCTTCTTATTGCAGTAGTTGCAGATGCCCTTAGTCTCGGACTTGGCCTCAGAGACAGTTGGTTGGGCCTGCTGATGGACTGCACTGGCAGCTGGTGGGGTATTGGCTCCACTGGAGCCTTGTCCAAGAGCCAAAACCCTTGGTTGGCGAGGAGCATATTCATCAAAACCCACTGCAGCTGCTGTGTTGCGCAGAAGTCCAGCCAGCTTCTCCAGGGGTTGTGCTGCAGCAGTTGTGATCATTCCTGGCTCTTTAGCTGCATCAGGCAAGCCCTGCACAATCTGGGTTGCAACGTGTGCATCCAGTAGAGCATGGTTGTTCCTGTCAAGGCATGCCTTCAGGTTGATCATTCTGTTGACATATTGCGAAATCGTCTCGTCATGTTTCATTCCCTGGCTCATTTCTTGGAGCCAATCTGCATTGGCCTCGATATTATATCCACCAATAAACTTTCTGCAGATGAACTCATATGCATCATAAGCAGAGGGCAGATTAGACAGAGGTCCCAGCCATTCCTCTGGGACTGACTCATAAATCAGTAACATTGCGGCTGCGTCATGTGCTGTACCAGGCATAGCCTCCAGGATGGCAGGCAAAGACCCTTTTGACTCATTTGCTGCCAAAAATGCATTCTTCCAAACAATAATATTTGTCCCCCGTTCCTTCAGTTTTATGTGTACCTTGACATTTGTTGGGATAATCTTGGGCAGCTCATCTCCGCTGCCTCTTGAGGTGCTGGGAGTACACGGTTCTCTGATGGGTGTGGATGAGGCTGGTTCACTGCTTGACGTTGATGCTCCACTAGCTGATGATCCTTTCTTCTTGGAAGTCATAATTCCCCAGTTGTCTTATAACTCCAGTACTCGCAAGGTAGCAGCAAGATCTTACTTCTGAACCAGGTGGGTTGAGCTAACGGACAGCCAACGTGAAGGTGAAAGATGTAGTCTTTGACGATAAAGGCTCTCTCGTCAGGATTGCGGTCTCCACGTTGTCCTCCTTCTCTGATTAGTTCGTTGTATGACGGAGGTCCTGATCTCAAGCGCGCTGGAACGTTGAGGTTGGTGGTCTTCCTGGCTGTTTGCTTTGTCCGCTTCTTCGCCATTCACAGTCTAGTGAGCTCCGATTTAGGCGCCACCCACTCTCAGCATCCGAGCCCGTGGGCCCATAACCTGAAATATTCTGGGCTTGGCGTATCCTGCATGGTGGCGGCACGGAGGGTGTTAGACGATGTCCTCCTACTTGTGCGTTGTTAAGTAGGCACGGACATATACAAGTCAAGGACTGGTTAGCAACTGATTGATAGGCACCCGGAGTGCCACTATAGTTCCAACCAAGTGTTACAATATCTCTCATCTCTCCTAACAAGGTGACGCAGTTCAAACACGCCTAACCTGCTCTCACCCAGGTCGTGTTCATTACTTTGTCCGATGAGCTAAACTCAACTCTATATGTCTAACATGTTCTAACAATGTTCATCTGAGTGCTAAATCCAGGAATACAATAAGGATTAAGTCACCTGCATGGTGGCGGCACGGAGGGTGTTAGACGATGTCCTCCTACTTGTGCGTTGTTAAGTAGGCACGGACATATACAAGTCAAGGACTGGTTAGCAACTGATTGATAGGCACCCGGAGTGCCACTATAGTTCCAACCAAGTGCCTTCCCTATCCGTGCTTGCCCCATATGCCTCCTTTCTACAAACGTGTCTGTAACTTGCGTTATGATAGTCTTCGTTCAAATGCATGTATTGCCTGGCAGAACTCAGGGTTCTGCCTCTCTTTCCTAATTGGTATTGTCTTCATACGGAGACTTGCCATTATTACTCCTCTGAGGGAAAGGCATAAAATTAATTAACACAACATCTTTACTTGTCAAACACTACCAGACCAGACATTTCCTACTCTGCTTCTCTCCTAGCAAGATTCTCAAACTCCCCGACTTCTATTCACTGGGGGGCTGGGATTCATCTGCTCCAGTATCTGTCAGGGACCAAGGAGTTAGGTCTCAAATGGGAAAGGAGCAAGGGAGGGATCATTGGATATGTTGATTCAGACTTTGCAGGGGATCTGGATGGGTACAGATCCACCTCTGGTTTTATCTTCCTGTCTGATGGCACGGCTATCTCTTGGGGTAGCAAACTCCAAAAGCTGGCTGCCCTGTCAACTGTTGAGGCTGAATTCATAGCAATGAGCACTGGTGTCCAGGAGGCACTTTGGCTGTCCAAGTTGGTGCAGGATGTTGGAGAGGATCTGGGAGCTGCAGTCATACTCTCAGATAATACTGGAGCCCTGGCCAACATTAGAGGCATACCCATTTCACCCAGGACAAAGCACATTGGAGTCCGCTATCACAGAGTCAGGGGTGAAGTGGTCAAGGGGAACATTAATCCTCAATACATCCACACATCAGAAAATGTTGCTGATATGTTCACCAAAATTCTACCAAAAGCCTCATTTGTTAAGTTCAGGGAGATGGCAGGAATGAAATGATTTTTTTTTGTGCTTTTGACTATCAAGATAAATCAGACACCCTGCGCATCAACAGATACTCCCCACCATAAACCCACCTTGAAGAAGGGGGAGATGACACCGCACCCAATAAAAAAGAGGGGGGGTCATTTGGTGGCTGGATGTCAAGGGGTTTGTGGCTGACACGGTTTGGAGAACCGAGCCATGGCAACATCTGATGATTTTCTTGATGCTCATTAGCCTTAAAATGTTACCAGTTAATGAATTGCATAAAAGTTTCATACTTCACATGAGGGGAGGTGTTGGCAAAGACATCTTTTATTGGACATATAATGTCTTAGCATAAGTTGCATGTTCGTATGAACCTTAGTTTATGGCCCTACAATAATGAACAGTTATCTTACTTTGCAAAAATTGGGTCTTTCCGTAAAATCCGGAGGTTCTTAGAGATACGGATGTTTTAGGACGACAACGGATGTTTCGGACTCTTGTTGATTCGGTCGATTTCGAAGTACGAGTCGATCGGCCACGTACAATAAACAATTGGCTGCAAAGTGTACTTGTTTTTAAGTACGATCGGTTATTTTGCGAATGAGTCGACGAGGCCGATCGACAAGGCGTAGAAGTATTTCTGTCCATAAGTGTCGACGGAGCTGATCGACTGGGCCGATCGACGCGGCATATAGCATTCTGGCAAGTAGTATTCTGTCAATAGGAATCTGTTTTGCACGGAACAACGATTCTAGGTGGATAAAGGGGTAGAGACAGAGTCGTATCCTCAGACATTCGATTGCTGTCTCCGGTGCCTCAAGTCGGACCTCTGTATTTCCGTTTGGCACCGTCCTTTGCCTGCATTAACTCAGCTGTCGCTTGCTATGCAGGTGTGTTTAGTTGTTTCGAGCTTTATTGTATAGTTTGATATATGTAATAGACATTCGATTGCTGTCTCCGGTGCCTCAAGTCGGACCTCTGTATTTCCGTTTGGCACCGTCCTTTGCCTGCATTAACTCAGCTGTCGCTTGCTATGCAGGAATCCTGAAACTGTTTTTGATCAAATTGACATCAAATAATCGAATACCATCTTCATCCACTTTTGTAGCAAAATGTGGCCTGTTGGCACATGGAAAAACTCAAGTATTTTTCGCTTTGCATGTCCAGCCAGACACTGTCGAGGTTGTTTCTATCAAAGTTAATGCCTTTCATCCCTAAAAAAAAAAAAAAAAAACTTGTCAAAGAAAACAAAAAACCGCAATTTTATACAATACAGTACATTTGTACTGCAGTACGGCAGAAGTCCGGTGTACTTCTGCCAGGTCGGATAAGCATGATCGGACACCAAAAGTACCGAAAAGAGTCCATGTACACACGAAATGCAGCTACTGAATAAAGATTTTATTATAGACTATGTTTTCAATGGCATAAATCGCGCAAAATCCCCCAAAAACATGAAAACAACATGCGTAGGCATCCGTAGTTGGATCCCATCTACGTACGATTTTTCTACGCTTTTTGTACGTACGCGTAGGTACGGAACGCGTAGTTGCCCAACTCTAGAATCAAGGAGCGATGCCGAATTCGGCCCGAATCTGGGTTAGAAAACGCGTGGAAAACAGCGGCACCGGCGAATCGAAGCGAATTCGGCATCCCGACACCAGGATGAATTCCGCATCGAATTCGCATCGAATTATAGTTGCGAAATCTACTAGTGTAACGTTGTCACACCCACCTTTAATTTTGCAAATCGATATCTGCCGGCGGCAGGCAGAAACCCAGAAACCCATAAACCTTCTAGAATTCATACCGTGTGCAGGCAAGCAAGCAACCACTTAACAGCAGCATTGTCAAAAGGAGGACATTCATTCAAAAGGAAGTTTCCATAGTTAAGCATATTTCAAATTTCAACACACCACGATAGCTACAAGAGACAGAAAGTCCTGAGGTAAGGTCTCCCTCTCGGCGGCGGCGGTTCCCGCAGCAAGTATTAAGACGTGATTTATGAACATAAGTTAATTGCAATTTCTGAGACCAAGAAGTAATGTTTGCAAGAATACTTCGAGGGATTCTGTCGTGGACGTTCATGTCCCCTGCGATGACACGTAAGTTGGGTTTCATCGAAAATTTAGATACCATAACTCCAGTGAATTCTTTTAGGAAATATTCGGTGTATTATCATAAAGGGAGTCTAAGCGGGCATTTAAAATGGTCAGGGTCGTACATGTATATCCGCTTCAAAGGAATTCCCACTTGCGCTAGCGGGAACTCACTGTTCTACAAACGATTCCATTTTCGTGTCTTTAAACCTTCACTAGCGAGAATTTATCAGGTTTCATAGCTTGCTGATGTGCAGGAAAGGAATTCTTTACCGAAAATCGAAGCCGACCCAGGGGCCATCGTGACGTGGATCTACCCAGGAAAATGTTACCAACACGCTATCAGGTAATTGTTTTACATCTGAAACCCCTTAAAAATGTGATTGCTGAGACTTCATGATTTGGCCGACTTAATCAAGTCGACTAGTCGGCCAATCCAACCCCAAGGACCCCGTACTGTCTTTCAAGAACCTCGACATAACAATACTTAAGTATGCTATCCACATAGACTAGGCGCTTCCCTTCAAAAGAGTCACAAATGTTCAAAAGTTGGGATTGATCAGGTCGTCTCCTCTAATTTGTTACGCGCGCGCAACTTCGATTGGAATATGGCTTGGGGTACCATAGCCACCTATGTGGGTAGGAATGCGGATTTAAAATTAAGAGTGAAGCCTATTCTAATCGCATACCATAAATCCAACATGCAGGGACGCGGAGTCTAGGGGCCAAATATTCAAGGTGATAATGAGAGGGGGGGGGGGGAGAGAGAGAGAGAGAGAGAGAGAGAGAGAGAGAGAGAGAGAGAGAGAGAGAGAGAGAGAGAGAGAGAGAGAGAGAGGAGAGAGAGAGAGAGAGAGAGAGAGAGAGAGAGGGAGGGAGAGAGTGAAAAAGAAGAGGGAGGGGGTAAAATAAGGGGCAGCGGAAAAGGGGGGGAGGGAGGAGGGGGCCCGGCGGGGGGAAGGAGGAAGTGGGGGAGGGGGGGGAAGGAGGGAGGAGGGAGGAAAAGAGGGAGGGGAGAGAGAGAGAGAGAGAGAGAGAGAGAGAGAGAGAGAGAGAGAGAGAGAGAGAGAGAGAGAGAGAGAGAGAGAGAGAGAGAGAGAGAGAGAGAGAGAGGGGGAGAGAGAGAGAGAGAGAGAGAGAGAGAGAGAGAGGAGAGAGAGAGAGAGAGAGAGAGAGAGAGAGAGAGAGAGAGAGGGGGGGGGGAGGGAGGGAGAGAGAGAGAGAGAGAGAGAGAGAGAGAGGGAGGGAGGGAGGGAGGAGAGAGGAGAGAAGAGAGAGAGAGAGAGAGAGAGAGAGAGAGAGAGAGAGAGGAGGAGAGAGAGGAGGGGGGGGGGGGGGGGGGGGAGGGGGGGGGGGGGAGAGAGAGAGAGAGGGGGGGAGGAGGGAGGGAGGGAGAGAGAGATGGGGAGAGAGAAGAGAAGATCTCTCTCTAGAGAGAGAGAGAGAGAGAGAGAGAGAGAGAGAGAGAGAGAGAGAGAGAGGAGAGAGAGAGAGAGAGAGAGAGAAGAGAGAGAGAGAGAGAGGGATTGTGCAAGACAACCTTAAGGCGTAACGACAAACACGAAACCTGGCTGGTGTGTAGCAAGCTATAGAATTGATGGATGTGGTGAAACTCAATCTGGACTGTAAAGCTCTACCAGCTGGTAGGGCTGGTAGCCCTACCGAAACCGTACTGATTTTGTCCAGAATTTACACCCTCTATTTCTACCTGTGATGTAAATCCACATATGTAGGAATGCATTCCTACCCACACTAGAATTCTAGAAGCCACAATGCAATTAAATTATTAGAATTGTGGTTTCCATATCGTGACTGTAATTTAGTGCAACTGCTATTATACAATAACAGTTGCAATAAATCGCAACCACGATATATCGCAATGTATATTGTAACCACAATATATTGTGCAAACACTACATTGTGCAAACACCACTACATATATTGTGCAAACACCACTACATATATTGTGCAAACACTACATTGTGCAAACACCACGTGGTTGCGGGAAACGGGGCACCCTAGGGCACAACGAGCACGGTATACCATGGTATATCCGTATACATACTGGCCAGTATGTACACGTATACATGTGTTATTGTACATGTAAAATTATGTACATATACATACTGGCCAGTATGTACACGTATACATGTAATACACATGTACACATGTGTTATTGTACATGTATTAATACATGTACAATAACACATGTGTACATGTGTATTACATGTATACGTATAAATTCTGGCCAGTATGTATACGTATATACCGTGGTATACCGTGCTCGTGGTGCCCCAGGGTGTCCCATTTCCCGCAACCACGTGGTGTTTGCACAATGTAGTGTTTGCAAACAATGCAGGGTATGTCCACATGCATATGCCCACGAACATCCATGTGGCCACCAGAAAATTTATGCCTGTAGCGATCTCTCCCCCCCCCCCCCCAACACTCTCTGCCTCTCTAAAGAGAGCTCTCTATACTCGAGATAGCTTCCTCTCTTATTCTCTCGTAACTCCAGGCTCGTCTAGAGGAGTATCAAGATCTAGGGATCTCTTCCCTTTTCCCCACACCCTCTTCGAAGGGGATTCCCTAGGACTATCCCCCATTGCACCTCTCTCACTCCGGAGTGAGAGGGATCCCCCCGCCACTCTCTCTCCTCTCTCCCATCGCACCCCATACAACTCTCTCCCGTGACACCTCCCCCCCCGCCCCAACCCCCATTTCACCCCTTTCTCGACAGTGAGCTCACTTCCCTCTTCCTCCCCCTCCCCCGCCCGGGGGCCCCCTCCACACACACACACACACACACACACACACACACACACACACACACACACACACACACACACCACACACACTCTTTCTCTCTCTCTCTCTCTCTCTCTCTCTCTCTCTCTCTCTCTCTCTCTCTCTCTCTCTCTCTCTCCCCCTCTCTCTCTCTCTCTGTCTCTCGCTCTCGCTCTCGCTCTCTATATATATCCCTCCCCCCTCTCTCTCCATGGCTCCCCCCTGCCATATTCTCCCTTCCCTCTTTCCGTGTCATGAAGCTGGTCATGTTTTATGGCCAGGTCTGTCCATGGCCCTTAAATTAATCCGCGTCTGAATATTCCGCATACATATGAAGGATACGTACTTACGTTTATAAGGATATTAATCTATGAGGATTTTCTAGAGCTTCGAAACATATTTAGTCACTGTGTATTCATAAGTTTGTACCATATGTTCAGTTTTAACCTAAAGGCCTTCGTTAGCGATGTAGCTATTGACCTCACAGGTTGTCGATGCATCACACGAATGATACGTATAAGCCTACATGTGTGCGAGTTATGCACATAACTTGCGAGCAATCGCCCCTCTAGGCCTCGAGCTCTAAAGCCTCTCAGCAAACTAGGGTTAGCCTCGAGGCTCTCACCGGCAAGTTCGCCTCGAGGCCCTCAGCGAGTTAGGGGAGGTTGGTAAACGGGTGTCATATTAATATGACCGTATCA